>WNHD01001731.1:0-31632 GCA_011057455.1 Ganaspis sp. Gsp50 | reverse complement strand
TATTGCGTATGACAGTAGCCATTTTCATTTTCAACAATACATTATGGTTGAACTACCCAGAATTATGACAGTACCTTCGAATTATTTCTTTCAGTGTGGATCACTGTATTCAAAAATCGTGATTATTACTGCTCCAGTTGTGGATCATCCTATAATTATGAATATATGTTACTTATAGGTGTTCTTAAATCTCTATAGGCATGAAAGGAAATGCCTCTTATGTGAAAATAATAAAAAGATTATTCTAAAATGTCTCCAAAACTTGTTTTTTTAGCGCTAAATTGGTTATTACTGTACTACTTGATTCAATTTGAATTTAATTTTTTTTTTAATTTGTAATAATGATCTGTATGCCTCCCGTAACAATTACTGATAATTGCAATTTATTTATTTACAAACGCATAAGCACAGTGTCCATTTGATCCACCACTGGTGCCTGATCCACCACTGGTGCCTGATCCACCACTGGTGCCTGATCCACCACTGGTGCCAGATCCACCACTGGTGCTTTTACCCTACCATAGAAATTTATTTTTCTAATTTAATTTTTTTACTTCGTGATGTTTATTAAATTCTACCGAAATTTTATACTTTTTGTATACGGAAAAACTTCAGAATACTTAAAAATAGTTAAATAGTTAAATATAATTAAAATTTCATTAAAAAATTTAAAATCAGAAAATAATCAAAAGACCTCTTAAAAACCTCAATTTTTTACTCAATTGCCAGAGAACTATATTTCAAAGACGTGTTTTATCAAATTATTTAAAACCCTTTCCATCTGTTTTAGGTTATAATTATTTAAAACTCTTTCCATCTGTTTTAGGTTATAATTATTAAAACTGGAAAGTGGTGAATATTCTTATCTTCATGAATATTATCAGCTATGCACTTTGGAAGATGTTCTTTATTAAATCCTCTTCTCTTTCTTCATTAGTTAAACGGCAGTATTTCATAATTAATTTTCAAACCTTTAGTGCAACGACAATCCCTTAAATATTTATTTAATTCTACGACGTAAGAATAATTACTAGTATAAAATCTACTCAAGAGTTTAGTAAAATATGTATAATAAATTAAGATGAAATATATTTAAATAGAAATCACTGAAGTAAAGTTACTAATTAATATTACTAATTTAGTAGCACAATTAGCGCAATTTACTTAAAAGTATCAAATTGATATCACAATATTCCATTGCAATATTGACACAATATTCCATTGCAATATTGACACAATATTCCATTGCAATATTGACACAATATTTCATTGCCATATTGACACAATATTCCATTGCCATATTGACACAATATTCCATTGCAATATTGACACAATATTCCATTGCAATATTGCCATAATATTCCACTGCAAATTTGCTAAAATATTCTACTGCAATGTTGCAGCAAAATTACAAGCAATGCTGCCATAATATTACACTGCAACATTACTGCAATATTATTCTGCAATGTTACTTCATGGTGGACATCTTAACGTTGCTGCAATATTGCTTAAATGTTCATCGCAATATTGCTTAAATGTTGCATCGCAATATTGCTTAAATGTTGCATCGCAATATTACAAGTATTCATGGCAATATTCAGGCAATATATTGTGCTGTTTGTTGTTCCGTATATTACTGATTTCTCTTAAAAAAAATGTATTCCGTTTCTTCTTTTGAGTTACATTTTCTTTTGTTATTGTCATTCACATAGTTGAAATTGATTAATTTCCTACTGTTTATAACATTTTCATCGTAAAAAAAAACATGATTTACAGACGAATTGTTGTTAACAAAAACGTACTTATTTCAATTAAAATGAAAACAAAAATTTGTTGCTACAAATTAAGAAGCGATATTTGTTGAAATAGAATATCGTTTTGAGAATGAGAAAGAAGTTTTCTCTCTGCTCGTTAAATCGCTGGTCGTGTGTGTCGGCGTTGTTTTACTTTGGAGAGTGGGAGTTGGTGTCGAATGAGTTGCGAGAGTTGCCCACTTTGCATTTCGTAGAGCTATCCCCGGATGCAAATAAGCCGCGTTTTCGCCTCAGACCCTCTAAAGAGTCTAGTGTATCGGTTAATTATGGTATTTCGCTCATGGAAACACCAACGTGTACGCTTAAGCACCTTTCCCCAACTGCTAGTTGAAATGAGCAAGCGGTTGACCGAGTTTCAAGCACGAGCAACAACGAAATTGGCTGCTCTGGCTACGTGGGAACCTGACTCAGGATATACGCTTGCTTCTATCAGGAGGTTCGTTAGAAACAGCGCAAAAAGTCAGCCCCAAACGAACAGGTCTAATGGCGCAATGTTTACATTCCTTTTTCCAGGAAAAACAAGTATCAAATGGAGAAACGGAAAAGGGTCAATTAAACGCCATTACTGAAAATGAGCACCTTAAGCAAAAATCTTTTCTCACTCACTGAGAGCCATGAAGAATTGCCTTACGATTTATATTAGTAGTCGCTTGCCTCGAATAATAATGAGTTCGTGACATGTCGGAAGCTCTCTTACTCTGAAAGGGACCAGATTCTAAACGAGTTATAACTTACTGGTCGTTAAGCATCTTCATTCCTCGAATAAATTACTCTAATTGTTATATCGTTATTCTATTTTAATCAACATTGTCGTCAACTGTTCTCTGAATTTTATTATTTCTTGGTAACTTATTCTAGGATTGAAAATAATTTTTCGAAATTAACATTTTATGGAATATTTGTTGGTATGATGATTCCAAAAGATTTTTCAAATGTGTAATTTGATCGAATAAGTTTGCTGTTTTCCTCTTGAGGAAAGTAGCTTGGAAAGTAGCTATTAGAGTAGCTATATATATAAGTAGCTATATATATATAAGTAGCTATATATATAAGTAGCTACATATATATAGAAAAAGTAAAAATTGTAACCGAGATAAAGTTAGATTACATTAAATTTAAAGTTAAACTGTTATATAAAAGAGTGGCTTATCCGTAACCTACTTTATCGTTCTTTGAAAATTGTAATAAATGTAATATTCTAGGACTGGAGAAATGTATTTAAGTAACTCGACGAGAGAAGCGAGATGGATCAGAAGACTTTAGTCGGGTAAAAACAAAGTTCGCGAGCGAGAAATACTTTCTTCCCGTATTGCAGTGGTAGGCAGTATTTCTGACTTCCGTTACGAAAGCTCTTTTAGTCTCTATAGAGATCTTTATACTTGAGAAGAGTGTAAATGACAGAAAGTGTGAAGAAGAGCAAGGTCCAAAAGTCGGTCGTGTTGAGATTTACTTGTTTCGTCGTAGATATCTTTTCTATAACTACTAAAAGCATTGTTTCCCCGCTGTGTTCTTTTCCCTCACGTGCCCTTTTTCTTTGCCATTGAAACCAACTTCCTTTTCATGTTATGCTTATTCCTATTCTGTTTCCTCTCAATGCCCATTAACTCGCATAATTCCCACTCTAAAAACAAAAATTGTCACAGTTTTGCTTCTGGCTCATGTAAATTTTTGTAATATGGGTCGCCAGGTTCCTCCAAATTTGCTTCCTCACACTATCATAGAAAAAACTAGAAATCGCTTTCGATGTGTCTCAATTTTTATTAAGTTTCAAATTCAATTTACGGCAAACTTCATTTTTCTCAAATTAAGTGGTATCTGTATCAAATGTCAGTAATAGAAAAAACTTTAAGTTTAAGTTGGTAGCATTTGTACTTATTAATTATAACATTATATGACTTATAACAATTATGACTTAAATTTAAATAAATATTTAAATTTTATTATTATCTATTATGTAATTATTAAAGAAAAGAAAATCAAACATTTTTTATTCTTCATTTTCATGTTTTTCAGATACAATATTGTAATTTTATTTTTTATTTTTCAAATTTTGCGCCATTATTTATGTGGGGATCAGCCTTTTAATATTGAGCAAATTAGTCGGTTGCGAACCCGCCTTTATGTTCACGTTACACGTGGTCTACGGGGTCGACACGAGTAAAAACGAAAAATTAGTTAAGAGCTCAGCGGAGCAGATCAGGGAATAGGCAGAGAACGATTCTGACTGTGATTGAGAGTGGAACATTTTTGTGGTGTACTCAGAAAATAAGTGATAATTGAGAATAAAATATTTATAACATTGGTTACACTAACTCCATGTTTTATTTAAACAATACCTTCTGTGGGTGTCATACCAGCCCATGCTAGTCAGATATTAAATAATAAAATAAAATAATCAAGACATATTAAAATTGGTATACTTAATTCCGAAGTGTGGCACTGTAAGCTTTGATGTTTTAAAACTACACAGTTGGCATTCCTACCAATTCACAAGTTTCCTAACCTAAAAATTTGGTTACTTTAGTTTTCTTAAATACGCAGCAAATTGATTTCGAAAATGGAAATCTATTTAGTGACAGTATATTTCTCCAATGAAAACAATTGTTGTAACAGTGTACTTGATAGACAATTTTGTGATATTTATCGACAATTCTCTTTTCATTATTCACTTAAATCGAAACCCGTACTAAAACTTTTAGCATTAAAACTCAAATTCAGTCAAGCCGTGTTTGTTTTCGATTTGTCTCAAATTGACGCTCATTCGGGGAATTTGAATTTTGCTTTTTTTCTATTTATTCTTCCTCCAAAATTTGTTTCCTCTAACTTTGCTTCTTCCAACTTTGCTTCCCCATCTTTGCTTTCTCTAACTTTACTCTCTCTCTCTCTTTCTCTCTCTCTCTTTCTCTGTCTCTCTTTCTTTGTTCCCTCTCACTGTGCTTCCCAAATTGAAATTAGACAAAACACTTTATAATTGGTCAGATTATTGAACTAAATAAACAACTTGCCAATAGATGAAATCGACTAAATGAGATTAGTTATTTGATTTGCGGAGTTGATTTTGCTCTTTAATTTAAAGAGCTGTGAAGGGTAGATTAGATTTGCAGCAAGTGTAACAAGAATCGGAAGATTTGAGACCGAAATGTGGGATTGGAGTTGTGGTTGA
The DNA here is from genome assembly GCA_011057455.1 of Ganaspis sp. Gsp50. Taxonomy (NCBI): domain Eukaryota; kingdom Metazoa; phylum Arthropoda; class Insecta; order Hymenoptera; family Figitidae; genus Ganaspis; species Ganaspis sp. Gsp50. The sequence goes on along the minus strand of WNHD01001731.1, from coordinate 26,655 downwards.
GGTTGAGAATGAAGGGAAGCAGAAGTGATATATCCTAAGGGAAAGAGCGGGAAAGTTCCTGTGGAGAGGAAGACCTCCATCGGTGGTAAAACCTTCCTTCCGGCACGGCAAAGCCGGAGCTCCTCTAATTACACCTCAGCGTCACTCGCTCGCGCCTTTCGACGAACAGCGGAAATTATCCGAGTGAATTTAAAGCCGTTATGTTTTCCATGCTGAAGCACCTAGCGACGACCCCAACTTGACTCTCACAATCAGCGAAACTCACAGAGAGCATAGAGCATCAATTTACCCGCACCAAGTGTACTAGCAAGTGTATAACACGCATGCACCAGAATCTTGTCATCGTCGCTTCTGGCTGCCATTTTCCTCCTAGAAACTTCCTTCTACTCTGAATATACGTGAATTAATACCTATAGGAACCGAGACACTTGAATCATCCTCGTTCCATTGGAGTTCATCATGGAGCCGTTAAGCAATGCAGTCAGCAGGACGGGAGGAAATTACGCATCTCTATAGTGTGAGCAGGGCCGTCGCGTCGTCAGGATTCTCACTTTATGAGCAGCATGATTGACTGCTGCCCATAAAACTTCGGATCCATGTTAGTGCTTTATATTTATACTTCCTGCCACTTGTCCACGCTCTATTCGAAAGCGTTTAAATTCGCGTAGAATTGCGTACCGACAAAGGCGAAGTGAAGATAATTAATTAAAAGGTTTTATATATATAATCCCTGAGCAAGTATAAAGAGAATTTAGCCATAGAGCTCGCCATAGAGCAAATATTGAGAAATTTATTTTTTACATTTCTACATAAATTTTTTTACATTTCTACATAAATTTTTTTACATTTCTACATAAATTTTGTTACATTTGAAAATTATTTATTAAAAAAGAGATTCGGGAAAATTAAGAAGCGACATCTAATTTGCAGATCGTAGTTTGAAAATCGAATTTATGCGTCTTAGATGTCTAAAGATTTCTATTAAAGTTTTGTAAAATTCTTTATTACGTAATTTTTAATTTATCGTAAATCATTAACCACAGTTTATAATCTAAATTAACAAGCTTTTATATAAAGAACAATATAAAGAAACAGACTTACATAAATTAGCATGCTTTTACATAAATTAGCATGCTTTTACATAAATTAGCATGCTTTTACATAAATTAGTATGCTTTTACATAAATGAAATTGCCTAAACGGAAATAAAATTGAAGAAAATAGAAATTGAACAAATCATATAAACGTTTTATCACTTGACCCATATTTCCATCGAAACAATATTTCTTCTCGGCAGTTATAGTAGTCAAATAAATATTTATTGCAATTTCGTAGTTTTCTTTATCTCTTGATGGAAGATAGACATTAAAGTTTTGAAATATCGCATATAAAGGAAATCGAAACTAATAGGGGAATTTTCTCTTTGATAAACAACTCTGAATCAAATCACTTTCGATTCCTAACCCTCCTATTAAAGGCGAAATAGTCTAATGTTCTTTCCAAGCACGTGCTGAACAAATATTTTTTTTATCCCCCTAGAGTGATGAGCGGAATTTCTTCAATTTTATCATCATTTCTGAAAGTTTGAATTCAGTGGACTATGAATATTCTATTGGTTTTGGTCTATTGGTTTTGAAACAGAATAATGGTATTCATTTTTGTTTAGCAAATTATAAAACACTGGGTTAATAAATGTATTGGGTAAAAAATGTAATTGTTGTATTTGTGGACATTGTACTAAAATGAACAATGGAATAAATAGAATGAGAAAAAGATGTCAAAGGGTATTTATGTAACTTTAATATTTCCCTTCTAAACATGAAGACCATTTGCTTTCATCATTTTAAATTTGTTACTTCAGATGCTACTTTGATGTTGCTCTGAATTTAAATGCATTTAAGGTAAAATAAGCAACCTCTTTATAATTAGCTCTTCTTTCCCGGAAACTATTTCATAAATAAATAATCTCCATCGCCGGCATAATTTGTCTCCTAATTGCTCTGATTAATCTTTTAACGCTGCTTTTCCAGAGGTAAAAGTTAATTCTATTACCGCTAATTTATGTGTCCCTGACATTTTATATATCGAGAAATAGTCTCCTTTTTGGGTCAATGGAATTAAAGTCTTCCTTGAAATAAGCTCCTTTCGATCATTCGGGAAAAGTAATCTTTAAGAAACTTTAAAAAAATGTACTTGCAATTAATCTAACATTAAATTTAAAAAATCAATTTTAGATATATTTTTCATGGTGCTTATTAATTTGATGTTGATAGGTAATTAATTTGATATTCCTAAAATGAATTTAATATTGTAGATGTTGTCTTTCTTTTTGTAGATTAACTTGAAGTTTGTTGTAGAGTAACTAGAATTTTATTGTAAATTAACTTGAAGTTTGTTGCAAATTAACTTGAAGATTGTTGTAAATTAACTTGAAATTTGTTGCAAATTAACTTGCATTTTATTGAAGAACGATTTGAATTTATATCCTAGGATAGTTACAAAGAAAAAATGTTATTAATTCAGAGAATGGAGCAATGTGATTTTCAGCTTAGTTGTACAAATTAGAATAAAGGGTCCATTTGTACCGATGACAATAAGCTGGAATGGGATGACATGATTTGACCAATTGGAGGATAGAAGGGTGTATTTGAAGTACCGGTCAGATCTCTCAAGACGGTCCATTGTTCCCTTTTAATCGGAATATTCAACACGCCTAGTTCCGACGAGCTTCCCTGTCCACCTCGTAAATTTGCTTTCTAACACAGATCCTCGTTTCCTCGTCGTTCGCATAAATGTCCACGCAGCTTCGTAGACACTCGCTTGTGCGAAGTCACACAGTCACAAAGCCGTTACCATATAATCTCATGTACAATCACCAACACCAAATATTCTGCGCATCCTCAGTATCTTTCTCTTCAGTTTCACTACACGCAAAACCGCTAATTGCATCGTTTTGTTTACTGAAATGCATTATTGGGAAAGCTGTCAGGACCAGCCGAGACATCCTGTCTTTCGTACAAGCTATCTTTAATATCTCCTAATTTAATCCCCATGCGAATTCTCTCTGTAATTTGCATCCTGAAAATAATGCTCTAATGTCGCTCTAAAGAGTGATTTAATCTGGTTTTTTAAAATTTGTTCGATCAAAACGAAAATAATTTTAGATTGATGGTATAATTGAAGATTCTTTCACGACTATTGTCTGTATTTTAAAAATTCTTAGTTCCTCTATTCTCTTCCTCCAACTTTCTTCCTCCTACTTTCTTTCTCCAACTTTCTTTCTCCAACTTTTTTCCCCCAACTTTTTTCCTCCAACTTTTTTCCTCCAACTTTTTTCCCCCAACTTTTTTCCTCCAACTTTTTTCCTCCAACTTTTTTCCTCCAACTTTCTTCCTCTAACTTTTGCCCTCCAACTTTTGCCCTCCAACTTTTGCCCTCCAACTTTTTTCCTCCAACTTTTGCCCTCCAACTTTCTTCCTCTAACTTTCCTCCTCCAATTTTCTTCCTTCTACTTTGTTCCTCCAACTTTCATTACTCTAACTTTCTTCCTCCAACTTTTCTTCCTCCAATTTTCTTTTTACTACTATTTTTCCTCAAAATTATTCTCAAATTCTCCTGCCTACAACCTTCTCTCTTTTACCTTTCTTTCACAATTTTCATCTTTTTTCTTCCACCAACTTTCTCTCTTTCAAATTTCTTTCTCCATTTACTTCCTCCTACATTTCTTCCTCCAACTTTTGTTACTCTAACTTTCTTTCTCCAATGTTATTTTTCCAACTTTCCAAATTGTTCTCAAATTTTCCTTCCAACAACTTTTTTTCCTTCAAATTTCTTCCTCCAGTTTCTTTCCTCAACTATTAATCCTACAATTTTTCTTCCTATTACTTTTCTTTCTCTAACTTTCTTCGTCCAACTATTTTTTCTTTTAATTTTTCTTCCTCCGATTTTCTTTTTCTAATTTAACTTCCTCCAAATTGCTTCCCGACTTTTTTTCCTCCAACTTTTCTTCCTCCAACTTTTCTTCCTCCAAATTTTTTTCCTCCAACTTTTCTTCTAACTTTCTTCCCCCAATTTTTTTCTCCAATTTTACCTTCCTCAAAATTGTTCTCAAATCTTCCTTCCGACAACCTTCTCTCTTTCAAATTTGTTTCTCCATTGTCTTCCTCCAACTTTTTTCCTCTAATTTTTCTTCCTTCAACTTTATTTCCTCCAACTTTTACCTGATCTAGCTTTTGTCCTCCTACGGTTTTTACTACTTTAACTGTTAAATGCTTAAACTGATCTTCCTCTAAGTTTTTTTTCAACTTTCATCCTTTCAAATTTTCTCTTCTATAACATTCTCCCTTCGTACTTTGTTCCCTCTAATTCTGTTCTCAAAAAAACTTTTTTCGTAATGAATAAAATTATCGTCACGTGATTTGCTAAATCTAAAATTTACTCCAATTCTCATTTGTTTTAAGTGCGGGTCGGATCATGTGAGCGTATTTTATAAAAGCGTGAATCTAATTTATTTCCTAATTTAAATAATTCAGCCACCTTCATAAAAAGGTATTTTAGCTTATAAGATATTTTAGCTTATAAGATATTTTAGGTCATAAGACATTTTAGCTCATAAGACATTTTAGCTCATAAGACATTTTAGCTTATAAGATACTTTAGTTTATAAGGTACTTTATAAGAATTTCAAATTTGTTTTAGATTATAACTTATTTCAGAATATAAGTTATTTTAGTTTATCAGTTGATTTTATCTTGCAAGATATTTCTCCTTATAAATTTTCAAACTCACATTATTTTTTAGCTTACAAGAGTTTTTAGTCCACGAGACATTTTTTCCTAAGAAGTACACTCCTCGAGAAAAATTTTAATGAATTTTTTACCAGTTTTTGCTAATTTTACTATACAACGATAGCTCTCTTGAATGAAGATTAATCAAGGACAATTTTTACGCTCGATGTCAATTAATTGGAAAAATCGACAAAAATTTTCTTTTTTCTTATTTTATGAAAATCGCTACTGCTCTGAGATTTTTCAATGTAAAATGTGGGTTAATTCGCTAGGCGAGGATTTTGAGCGGTTCTCGAAAGGGTGCATAAAAGACTCGTTGCATCGCGATGCACACGCGCATTTTCCGCTTTTAAAACCGCTCAAGTGGCGAGATTGATCAATTCAGACGATATTTCACTCTTGAAAAAACCAGTTGAATGAATCGAGCTACGGATCGCGGATTTCTGAGTGACTCTGAGAGTGCTGAGAAACGTGGATGCAGCAAGAAAGCAAAGAAGCTAAAAAAAGAACACGAGAAAATAAATTACAATAGATTATGGATTGTGCCGGGAATAATTAAATCACGAAAATCGTGTTCTTTCTGAGCTAATAAATAATAATTGTCATTCTAGGGTCATTCCTCTTCTGAAATCTTAAAATAAATTGTTATTTTTATGTCTCTTTTATCATTTCAGGCTTGCTTAGTTCAGCTTTTTTTATTCGTACGTTATTATTATTGTTTTCTTTCTTTTTACTTTTTTCTTACTTTTTCTTACTTTTTTCTTACTTTTTCTTACTTTTGTTTTGCTTTTTTTAAAATCTTTTTTTTCTTACTTTTTTATACTTTTTAAATCTTTTTTTACTTTCATTTTGTACTTTTTTCAATTAATTTTTTATCGTTTTTTATTTTGTTTCCTCATAGGGAAGCTTGCTTTGTGTGTTTTTATTTTCTCGTTTTTTTCATTTGTTTACATTTTTGCATTTATTTTTATTTTTTCGTTTTTTATTCGTTTTTCGATTCTCTCGTTTTTTGGTTTATAAACGCAGGTTTTGAACAATGTAGCACAAAATGTACTTCTTCGGCAATAAAATGTTTATGAGACTCGTACTTCTGTCTGTATTAGAGATAAAAGCATGAAGACTCACGAAATTAACTGTTATTTTGTTTACCCCTTTCTAGAGCTCCAATTCAACCCAGGCCTTTTAAAACTCGCGAAACAACGGATATTGTTCGCACCAAATTGTTATTTTTTTACCAATTCCGTACTGAGAGCAAAAGAACGGAAATTTCAACTTTTGAAAAAAAAAAATTTCATGAAAATTTTTTGTGCAATATTTTTTGAATTTTGTTAAATTAAGATTTTTTGGCATTAAATTCTGATCAACTCTTTTTATAGTTCAATTTCTAAAATTGTGTTTTGAATTTTCTGTGATTAGTTTTTGAAAAATAATTTTAATAATTTTAAAAATATTTTAATGATAATGGTAATAATTATGTGTACAACATTTTGAGAAGTTTTAGACCTCTTCAGGTTTAAAATTTACAAAGTTACAAATTCTCAAAGTTTAGAAATGCCGACAACCTTGTTTGGCGAAAAACGAATTTAAAGTTCCAGTTTGCCATTATCTCTACTGCTGTTTAGAGTTTAAAAAGAAGATTATTACAATAGTAATTTGGTGATGAAAAACTCCTGATTAGACTTTTTGGCATTTTATGATTATTTTGCTTCATTTTTCATTTTACGATTATTTTTATTTTCTTCGCTTTTCATTTTACGATTATTTCCATTTCCCTTGTTTTTCATTTGACGATTTTTTTAAATTTTATTTTATGAGTATTTAATATTTATTTATTTACACTTGTCTGCAGCACAAAAGGCTTTTAATTTTATGAATATTTACCAATAATTTGTTTTTTTACTGTTTCTTTTTTATTGCACGATGACTTTATAATTCTATGAATAAAAGAATGTGAAAAAAGTGTATTCATTTGTTTATAAAAGCAGAATGAATGAATTTTGTATCCTGTCAGATTTTTTATTGACTTAATAAAAGAGGCAAAAGAGAGCAAAAAATTGGACATGCTTTGATAATTTAAAACAGAGTATAACAAAATCCCATTGTTTGGGAAAGTACAATAAAAAGATTTATATATTGTAGTTAATATCGTTGAAGGGGGTGTGTGCAACCGTGATATGTTTGGTGCACCATTGTTTCGCTCTTGAACTTAGCCAGAAAAGATAGAGCCGAGGCTAGTTGTTGATTTTGCTTTTTCCATCATTGTCCCCTCTTATATTCTTTTTATTCTCGTTTCTATCTACCAAGTTCCATCGCCGCATCTGTCAGAGACAGTTCTTCTCAAGGATCTCGAAACTCGGAGAAATCACTTTCCATCCCCTGTTTCTTGAACCGTCTGTTTGACCCAACTGCTCCGCAGAAAGAAAGAAATCAAGTGACACTTTTGCACGCCTCAGTACTTCAATTGCTCAAGAGTCAATTACTTTTCAAATATATGTATAGATGTATATATTGTTTTACGAGCAGAATACATTATTATACATAAATTACTCAAATAGACGAGAAATGGAAAAATAATTGTCATCTTTTTTCTGTTCCAGGTACGTTCCGTTCTTGACCGCCTTTTCGAAATTTTGGTAAGAGTAGAAATTACATTTTGTGTGAGAAATGCAAAATTGAAACAAAAGCTATGTTTAGAAATTAGCACTGAAAAGAACAAAAATTAAGGTCACGTTCGAGATCCTGAATGATAACGTAGGGATCTACCTTTATCGTTCTCTTTCCTGAAGTTATTTTACAAAAATAATAAATTCAAGTGTGTCATAAATGTTTGATTTGTTATTATTTTTGAAAAATAACTTCTGCAGGAAGAAAGATAAAAGCAGATTCCTAGATTATCGTTCAGAATCTCGGACATGAACTTAAGAATGAAAAAAGTCTTAGTAACTTTAAAATACTTTGGAACAAAAATTAATCTACTTAAGTAAAGAGAGGAAATAAGAGAGAAAATATTGAAAAAAATGTACGTGAAAATTAGTATGTGAAAGTGAGCAAAAAGATGTTAAAAATACGTAATTAACTGCGATTGGTTTTGCAAGACAAATACTGTTATTTTAAAATTCTCGAGGGGAGGACTGGGTTCGTTTGAGGGGCAAAGAAGTTGGAGAGGAAAGAACTAATGCTTCTAGAATAAAAGAGTTTTTTAATAAAAAAGAAAAGAATTTTGTGTCTTTGGTGAAGGAGCGCTTTAGCGACGTGAATTCGTACCTATAGAAGTTCAAACACACGAGAGAGGGCCAAAGCGCCGGAAAGACTGCAGCTTCTAGTTCACTGGTCATAAGAAAATGCAATAGTTTCGCGTAGTTTAAAAGCAGAAACTAGTAAAGCAAACTTTGGGGCGGGGTTTCTTTTCTCTATAAGAAATGCCACTGAAATCTCTTTTCTACTCTGTCTCTGGATCTCAACTTGGAGGAATCCACCAACGACAGAGGAGTAAAGGTCCTGTTGTCAAAACGCTACGAATTCACTGAATTGAAACAAATTTGAATTTCAAAATGTGCCTCTCAAAGCCACTTATTATGAAATCAACTCCTTTGTTTTTAACTCTTTCATTTCCTTCTTCAGCTCGGCAAAACACGAAACAAAGCATCATTTGAACACTTCTCTCTGCACGTCTCAGAAGTAGGAATATTTTATTTCTTTTCCCTTTGCTTTATTTATCGTCTGTTCTTGACACAATGTGCAATCACTTGATTTGTAATATCTTTTGCCGAGTTCTTATTCCTATTTCAGTTGAAAAGTCGCAAAAAAGGTGAAGAATGTATTCTACGGAGAGAGTCGGAAAAACGATGAAGACAAAATAGGGAATATAAGACTTCGATTCTACAAGAGGATCGATAAATGTAGGAAGAAAACAGGTTTTCCGATCCTATAATAGGATCGAGAAAATGTGCGACGAGAACCAAAAGAAAAAACTTACATTTCTACGGAGAGAGTCGAAAAAACTTTGAAGAAATAAAATGGAGAAAAAGACTTCAATTCTACAAGAGAATCGAGAAAGATAAAAAGAGAAAAGATTTTCCGATCCTATAATAGAATCGCAAAAATGTACGAGCAGAATCAAAAAGATGTTTGAAAGCAAAAATATCCGATTCTACAAAGGGATCAGAAGAAATGAAAGAAGAAAGGAAAGAAGAAAGGAGAATAAATAAAAGGAAAAAATACGTTTCAGACGTAGAAAAGAATCGAAAGAGCATAATATAAAAGCAATGAAAAAGTCAGAAACGACTTCAAATCTAGGAAAAACTAAAAGTAATGAAAAGTTTCCGATCCTATAAGAGGATCGAGAAATATATAATACAGAAAATATAGAATGAATATAGAAAAAAGTTTTTCTGAGCCTTTGGAGAGGATCAAGAAACTTTCAAAAGCGGTATTTAAAAAGAGTCCTGCAAGAGATTTGAAGCAAAAAAAATTCCGATCCTACAAAGCAGTCAAAATATCGTAAAACAATGCTTCCCTATGAGGAAGCAAAAGGAAATGAAAATAACAAAAAGACATTCATAATCTGCCAGAAGATCCTGAAATTTATTAGAAAAGAGAATTTTACATGATAAACAATGATGAACAATGGTAAAGAAAAAGAAAGATTTTTCCGATCCTACGGAGTGGGCGTGAAATTTCTTTCCTGTCTCTCAACATTTCCTTTTTTTAAAAATACTTTTAGATAATTTTTAAATACTTTAAGCCAAGAATATTTTTAAATACTGTAAGTCGAGAAAATTTTAAAATACTTGTAGTTAAAAGTATTTTTAAATACCTATAGTTAAAACTACTTTAAAATACTTATAGTTAAAACTACTTTAAAATACTTATAGTTAAAAGTACTTTAAAATACTTGTATTTAAAATTATTTTATATAATACTTATAGTGAACAATATTTTTAAATATTTGTAGATATTTAAAAATTTTACAAAAGGATGAAAAATGATAAAGAAAGAAAGGTTTTCTGATCCTACGGAATAGGTCGTGAAAATTTGTTCCTCTCTCTCAACATTTACTTTTTTAAAAATATATATATTACAGAATTTAACAATCACTCCGAGTCAAGGAATTAAAATAATAAAGAGAACAATTCTTTACGTTTCAGCAGCATATTTTTAAATTCTTTTTCAAATACTTATAGTTAAAAATAGTTTTGAATACTTATAGTTGAAAATGTTTCCAAATATTTATAGGTATTTAAAACTTTACAAACGGATCAAAATGATGAAAAAATAAATGTTTTTCCGATCCTACGGAGTGGGTCGTGAAAATTTTGTCTTCATTCTCAATACTTCTTTTCTTAAAACTGCTTTTAAATCCTCTTTCAAATGCTTATAGCTAAAAGTATTTTTAAATTCGTGTAGTTAAAAATACATTTAAATACTTTTTTATTTGTCAAATTGAAAACTATTTATAATGAATTGAAAAACATGCCTCTAGGTGACGGAATTTAAAATTGTTGGGATCGTAAATATGCGGAGGAGAATAATATTTGATTACCAAGAGTTTTAGCGTGAAAGCTCATTCTCTTCAAATACAAGAATTGGGATTCCATTCTCTATTATATGCTGGCCTGTGTCGAATCACAAGCAACCAATATATTCCAATCGCGTTCGCGGACCATCGGGTTCTTCTTCACGCCTCCCGGCAATGTTTATCAGGGTTGCATACAAATTGTCTGCCAAGGCTAGTTACATGCCTATTTTGTTTTATTAACATTCAGAACATCACAAGCACATCCAACTTGTAATCGAATCTTGTCCATGTTGCACATGATAACTATAAGAATCCGAAAAAAATACTGCCCTTATTTTAATATTCCGTAACTCATTCCCCATCTCGTGGATGACGAGAATTTATTAAAATTCGAATATCAGGACACATTTTTAATTATACATTGTTTTAACAGAAGTTTTACTGTTTTTAAAATATTTATTTCATTTTGATCAATATTTGGTTGGTAAATGTTTAATATTTTCAGTTCTTGGTTTATAATTGTTTGGAATTTTTATTTGTTTAGAATTTGTTTGATATTGTTACAATATTTGTCTAAAGGAATATTTGTTTAATACTTGAATATTTTATATTTTTGTTTATTTCGTATTGTTCATTATTTATTTGATAGTTGATTGATAGTTGATTGATAGTTGATTGATAGTTGATTGATAGTTGACTGATAGTTGATTAATATTTGTTTAATATTCGTTAAATTATCTTCGCTTCATGTTTGTAAAATACTGGAGGAGTAATATTTGTTTAATATTTGTTTACTAATCCCTTTAAACTAATAGAGGAATATTTGAGTAACAGTTTGAAACTATTTAATAATTGCTTCAGTTTGCTTAATATTTTGCTTTTTAATTAAAACACTATGAGAGTTAAAGTTGCAGAAAGTAATTTACACATTTATTTCAAAATGTTAATTCTCGAGTTGAATTACTCTGCATCAAAGATTATTTAATTATGAAATGTGGAATATGACGCTATCTCAAATTGTATAGTCACGTAACATACCAAGAGCAGAACTTAATATATTTTGTAGAATTTAATCTGTACGATGATCAACAGTCTCTAAATTGACTATTTTATCTCATAACTTTTTTTTCATATTTTAAAAAATATTTACAATACGCACTAATAATTAATCTCTAATATTAATTTCTATATTCAAAGCCTGGAATTTTCCAAATATTTGAATCATGTTTAATTAACTTTCATGTTAAGTTTTCTGTACTGCATTCCTTTACTAATTGGTCTCGTATTATATTCTGATTTAAAACATATTTTTTCCCAAGAGTAAAATTTTTATATAATACCAAGTATAATCAAATTAGTCTAGATGGAACATTTTATTATTCCATTTTTTTCTACACTCTCTACTCTTGAAATAAAAAACTCTCTCGGCATGGTATTTATATTTAATTACGCGGCTCTCGTTACAGCAAAAAATATGAGTGAGAAATTGAATATAATAGAAGAAAATTTAATGGACGGTCAAATTCACTTTGGACATTTTACCGGAAGTAGAGTCTTTTATACGAATTTGTGAAAATAGGATCGTGGTAATCGTCTATAAAAAAACACTTTCGCATTTTTCAACGACATGAGCGCAGAGAGAGACTCATTAAACTTCATGTCCAGTCGACAGTACAGTGCACACTCTTCCAGATGGGGCAAATGTGTCCATTTTCTTGGTTCAGCCCTTTTTGTGTGATGTGGTTTATGACTTGACATGGTGTGCAATATTAGCACGTCTATCGTTCACTTTTCAGATTACCTAGACATTTTCAACTTGTAGCTATTCGTATTTTCTCTCTCTATCGCTTTATCTCTCTCTCTCTATCTCTCTACCGGTTTTTCATCAGACGCTCATCTTACTTATAGAGTTCCAAGTCGCTGCCGACTTTCATTCACGACAAAATTTAATTAACCTTTTCGCTTCCGAGCTGTGAAATTTCCATGCACCATAACTTTGTTTATTACTTTCTTCCGGAGCTTCTCTTTCCATGTAATTCAACAACCGAATCCTTAGACCTTAAAGTTACATGATGAATTAAGCAACTCGATCCAACAACTTTCTCAAGATTCCAAATACTCATTACTTAAATCTACCTTCAATTTATTTCAATACTAATTTCCCTTTGCAAACAAAAAATTGTCTATTCCAATGGAAAGCCAATGGAAATACCAAAATAGTAGTAAAGATAACTAGATTTCTAGCACAACTTACCGATTGATAGATTCGAAATAGTAGCATTAACTAGAATTTTAGTCACTGTAACTAGAGTAGTAGTAGTTAAATTAACTAGAGCAGCAGTTAAATTAACTAGAGCAGCAGTCACATTAACTAGAGCAGCAGTTACATTAACTAGAGCAGCAGTTACATTAACTAGAATTGAAGTAACATTAACTGGAGTATTAGCACCTAGAATTAATACTAACTAGAATTTTAGTCATATTAACTAAAGTATTAGTTACATTAGCTAGAAGTTTAGTCACGTTAACTAGAGCACTAGTTACATTAACTAGACAAGAAGTCATATTAACTAGAGCAGTTGTCATATTAACTAGAGTAGTAGTTACCTTAACTAGACAATTAGTCACAGTAACGAAAGAAAAAGTCTCATTAACTGGAATAGTGATCATATTAACTAGAATATTAAACAACTAACCGAAATTTTGGTCAAACTTACTAGAATTGTAGTCAAACAAACCAAAATTAAAGTCAAATTTACTAGAATTGTAGTCAAACTAACCAATATTGAAGTCAAACTATCCAAAATTGAAGTAAAACTATCCAAAATTGAAGTAAAACTTACCAAAAATGAAATCGCAAACTAACCAAACTATAGTCAGAGGATAGTCGAACTAACCAAAATAATAGTCGGATTAACCAAAACGTAGTCAAACTAACCAGGATGCTTTTAAAATAAGCAAAGTGACTGTTAAATAAACGAGAATTTAAATAATCCAATGAAAATTAAACAAAATTAATAATTAACTAAAAGTTAATTTAATTTGAACCAAAATTCTGTTTTTTATAACATAAATTTCTATGCGGAAGAAATGACTAGAATTCTAGTCACATTAACTATACTTTTAGAAAAATTTGCTTGTTCATCTGTTAATGATTTTCCTAAATGAGAATGTTTCTTTGCATTAAATTACTTTTGCTTTCTTTTCAAAATTGCATAATTTACTTTTCCAAGCTCAATTAGTTTTATTAAAACATTTTCCATGAAGGAACAAACTGAAATAATTTTTGTTCTTTTTAATATATCTCGCTTGTGATTCATAATTAATTTAAAAGCCAAGGCATACAAAGAGAAAGATTCATTTATGAAAATAAGCCAATTTGTGAGATGCATATTATATTTCGTACGGAAATCCGGTTGTCTTTTTCATTCAAAAAGCCGTAAAATCAACATAAACATTCTTTAAATCGAAATTGGTGGACGCACTAATTACTCTGCAAACAATGGGAATGTTTTTAATTATTCTTTTTTGTGAAATAATGTGAAAATAATAATCAAAATAATAATAATAATCTTGCTGTGAGGAAATAATAATGAAAGGTAATAAAAATATACTGACTTGCATTCTCTAATAAAAAGTACGGAAAGTAATTAGAGCTAAAAAGTTGTTTTTTGTTTACAATTCAAATGTTGGCAAACTTGAACAGAAAGTAATATCAGTATAAACCTGAGATTCAAAATTGTGAACTCTCTCAGTCAGTAATAAAACTTTCGACCTCTAGTTATCTTCTTATTTGAACGCCCGTAAAATATTCCAACAGAGCTAGTTTTTTTCTACTAGATTTGGCCTGGATTCCACGTACTCTAGACGCGCAATTATGGTACAAAGACAAATCGATTTCATAAAATTTAACTGAAAAGGGAAGTCGCACTTATAAATATCCGCTTTTTAAAATACTGTTTTATTATCATTATTGATAAAATTGTAGTTTCTAAAGAAAATATAATTCAAAGTTGTATCCTACTTTGCAAAATTGAAGAAAACTATTTAATTTTGAAAAATATGCTTTATTTGTTTAAAAGGTTTTTTATTAAAAAAGAAAAATTAATGTACTGTATAAAATGTTTCAAATGTGTTATCAAAAAATTTGGAACATATTATACTTAAAGAGACTTTTAATTATAAAAAATTAGTAATATGTTATTAATATTATTTAAAATGTATCTTTTTAATATCCATAATTAATTTTAGCTTTGCAACAAGTACTCGTTTTTGAACACTTTTATAAAATCTATTTAACAATTCCTTTGAAATTTCAGCAATCTATTTCAACCTTTTATCATTTTATCAAATTTATTATTTTATTCGTATTTTTTATATTCTATTTCATCATTTTAGCAATCCATTTAAATAACAATTTATTTTATCATTTTAACAACATATTTTATCATTATGTAACTATATTGTCTGAACATTTGCTTTCTCGTTTTTAATAATTTCTCTATCGTTTTAACTTCATTCCTACAATGAAATTTCCAACTTTTTGCTTTAATAATACTAAAATTAAGATTTATGTTAAATTTAGCCAGATTGGATGTAAAAAGATTGAGATAAATATTTAACAATCTCACAATTTTCAGGCGCATTTGTTTATTTACATTTTTATTTTACAAGATTATTTATTATTCATGAAGTATTTCAAAGGGGTTCTCCGCTTTGGGAACATTGTCGTATTTCATTTCTAAATGTGAACGAAGCATGGAAACATTTATGACTTGAAAACAAACAGACAATCTTTACAGTGTTTACAACTGGTATGACTGTTTTTAAACATATCGTTTTGAAAGATCACAATAATGTGGAGAGTCATTTGTCAGAGTGCAGATTCGTTGTCTTTTCAACGTGAATTAGAAATTGGTAGCAACTTTATTTATGCTAAACGAGATACAAAAGCGTCAAAAGAGAATATTACCATTCACGATTCAACGTCCCGTGTGCGTATTGCTGTTTGGCGCCACTCGTGCCTCTTTTTTTTCTTTCCTTTTATTTCGATTCAGCTTGATGAAGTTATGTTATACCTGGCTTTCACGCAATTACGATATTTTCACCAGTTTTTATTTTTTTATGTCTACCGCGTGTTGGCAAGTGTTGATACACTTTTATTTTTTCGATGCGAATGACATATCGGTCCCCCTTGAAATTCTTTTATTTTATATCTCTGCGTCTCTTCCCGAAATTAATCCGCTTTTATAACTTTAGGGATTTCCTTGATTTTTATTCTTTAATTGTTTGTTTAAGCCGTTATTTGTATTTTTATTTATTGACGTTAATAACAATAAAGAATTATAATATTGAAAATTATTATAATAGTATTATAAAATAATAGTAATATAAAATAATAATAATATAAAATAATAATAATAAAAATATAAAATTATAACAATAAGAATAATAATAAAAATAATAAAAATTATGATATTAATAATAATAATAAAAATAATAAAAATGATAATAATAATAATAATAATAATGATAATAAAAATAGTAATAATAATAATAACAATTTAATCTATATATAACAAAAGAATTAATATTAGTAGAATCGTTGAATTCATATAGATTCGTTACTATTCGATTAGTAATCTATTACGTTTATTATTACTAAAATTAACAATAATAATTGTATATAATTATATTTATTTTGATCTAAATAGTTTAAGTCACCATCCAAACTAACATTAATAAATAAAAGAGAAACAGTGAGTAAATTAACCTTTAATTATTGTTTCAATTCTACAGAAATACCTCTGTCGGACCAAAGTTGGTTTCTACAACTGAAAATGAAATAATACTCTTTGCCTGAGAGTTATGAAAATATTACCTTCATCAAGATCAAATTAAGCACAAAGTTAATTTAAATATTTTCTTTAATGTGAGATTTAAAACATTTAATATGTAGATGAATAAAATATTATTACAGTGCTTTTTCTTTTAATTTTGTAGTTTTTTAGTTTTAGTGGTTTTTAGTGTATTTTTAATATTTATAGTTTTTTTAATCTTTACTGTCAGGCTTGTTTACAGTTATTTTGCTAAAAAACTGTTTTGTTTTAAATCGAGTCGTGTATCGATCGAAATAACAACGAATAAAATATAAATTTTGCATTTTTATTGTATTATAATTTATAAAGAAAAATATAATAAATATTAGTTCTTCCATGTACAGAACTTATTTTCAAGATGTCAAAGATTCTTTTTCTAGTTTTGTGCAAGACGTGCTTAATGTCTGCACGATACTTTTATTTATTTACTTTAATACCCTTGTTTACATTTCCTTCAAAGTACAGAAATAACTAATTCAAAGACAGTTTAATACATTTTTACTCATGTGAAAAAGTAGCTTTATCAATTTTTCGCCTCTAAGCTGCTTACGGTCTGATTAAAGCCAAGCTTATCTACTTAAACAAGAATCCTTGATTTTTAGCTCAGAAAAATGTAATCTTTTAATAAAAGAAAACTTCATAACATTTTCTTTTCAGTATAAAGTACTTTATTTATAAAGTTTTTAAATATTACTTTATTATGAAGATTTTTTTTATTTATATTAGATGTCAAGCGATTTTACACTCAACGAAGTTTATTTTTATTTCGTAATTTCTTTTATATTTTCTAGCTATGAATTTACCTCTTTTCTTGCTTGGAATTAACATTCTTTTGTTTTTTGTTGCTTCGAATTTTTTAATTATTTCTTTTACTTGGTTCAATATCAATTAATTTTTTTCTGTCTTGCTTCGAATCTGCTATATTTTCTTGCTTTCTTCCTCGCTTGTTGCGAATTTACTTTTACTCCTTTTCTTGATTCGAATTTACTTTCTTTTCTTTTTTTCTTGATTCGAGTTAACTTTCTTGTAGGCTTTTTTCCATCACATTCATAATTCTCTTATTTTTTTGCTTTAAATTTACTTTTTCTTCTTTTTTCTTTTTCTTGCTTTAAATTTACCTTCTTTCCATCTTCTCTTGCTTCGAATTTACTTTCTTTTATTATTTTCTTGATTTGAACTTACTTTCTTTTCTTCTTTTCTTGATTTGAGTTTACTTTCTTTTCTTCTTGTTTTGCTTCGAATTTACATTCTTTTCATCTTTACTTGATTTGAGTTTATTTTCTTTTCTCCTTTTCTTGATTTGAATTTACTTTCTTTTCTTCTTTTCTTGATTTGAGTTTACATTCTTTTCTTCTTTTCTTGCTTCTAATTTGCTTTCTTTTATTTCTTTCTTGGTTTGGATTTACTTTTTTTCTTCATTTCTTTCTTTCTTGATTTAAGTTTACTTTCTTTTCTTCTTTCTTGCTTCAAATTTGCTTTCCTGTCTTCTCTTCTAGCTTCAAAATTACTTTATTTTCTTCTTTTCTTGATTTAAAATTACTTTCTTTTCTTCCTTTCTTGGTTTGAATTTACTTTCTTTTCTTCCTCTTCTGTTTCGTACTTACTTTATTTTCTTCTTTTCTTGATTTAAAATTACTTTGTCTTCTTTTCTTGATTTGAATTTACTTCCCTTTCTTCGTTTTTGCTTCGAATTTGCTCTCTTTTATTTCTTTCTTGGTTTGGATTTACTTTTTCTCTTCATTTCTTCTTTTCTTGATTTAGATCTACTTTCTTTTCTTCTTTTTTGCTTCAAATTTGCTTTCCTGTCTTCTCTTCTAGCTTCAAAATTACTTTCTTTTCTTCTTCTCTTGATTTGAATTTACTTCCTTTTCTTCCTTTATTAGTTTGAATGTACTTTTTCTTTTCTTTTCTTGATTTAAATTTACTTCCTTTTCTTCTTTTTTTGCTTCGCCTTTGCTTTCTTGTCTTCTTGCCTTCTTGTCTTCTTTTCTTGCTTTGAATTTACTTTCGTTTCTTCTTTTCTTGATTCGAATTTGATTTCTTTTCTTCCTTTCTTGATATAAATTTACTTCCTTCTCTTTTTTTTACTTCGAATTTGCTTTCTTGTCTTCTTTTCTTACTTCGAATTTACTTTTTTTTCTTCTTTTCTGGATTCAAATTTACTGTATCTTCTTTTTTTACCTTGATTTAACTTTCTTTTCGTTTTTTTCTAGTCTCAAATTAACTTTTTTGAACTTCTTTTTCTTTCCTGATTTTAATTTATTTCCTTTCAATTTTTATTCTCAATTTTGTATTTTTTTGCATTTCCTACTTGATATTTTTTAACGTTGCATCTCTGGATATTTATTTTGCATCTCGATATTTTCTTCTCCTCTAAAAGTCATTATTCAATAAAAATAAATATCTCATCTACGATCTTTTATAAA
Organism: Ganaspis sp. Gsp50; assembly: GCA_011057455.1. Lineage (NCBI taxonomy): Eukaryota > Metazoa > Arthropoda > Insecta > Hymenoptera > Figitidae > Ganaspis > Ganaspis sp. Gsp50. Next base: position 8,045 of record WNHD01001731.1, on the reverse strand, counting down.
ATTGCCTCATTTCAATATTCAATATACGAAATGAATAAGAGTAGAGACATTTTAAATCTTTCCCCATTTCAGGGCAAATTAGATTTGACATGATTTGATTTTATGCAATCGAACTAATAATAAAGCAATGGAAAGATGGTTATAAAAAGTTTTGTTTTTCTGCGAGACGCTCAATATCCGATAGGATTTGTACAATTCATCAGAAGTTCCCCTCCGGTTGTCACGTATTCCACCTTCCACTGACAACGCTCCTCGGCTGCTTTATTATTGGAACTTCTCTTTATTCCATTTGCGGTAGAAGGGTGATTTTCAGCGGTATAATAATTCACTGCGAGAGAAATCCTCCTCGTCCATTCGGGCAACTTGGCGCAATAAGTCAGAGATCCCTCGGCATTGCCGATCCAACACAGCATGCCACGCACGAGAATACTTTTCAGTTTGTCGAATACATCCTCGATGCTAAGTCTGTTTGTTGCTCAGCTTGATTCACTGCGATAGTCCCTCCCTTCCGTGTCGGAAGTTCTGCCATGACAATGCCGCTACAGCTTTGTCGCGAGAGCCAACAATATTGGCAACCATTGCGAATTTCTGATAGAACCACCAAATATTCCGCCACTTCCTTTACTCCCGGCATTTTCTTCCAGAATACCCATGGAATAAAACTGAATCCGCCCAAGGCTGTCTCTCGGGGAATACTTTCAATTTAGACGAACCGTAAACAATATGCTGTGTAAAATACTCCTCTATTCTTAAAATTCTTTTACTTTTTTATTTGCCTCCTCATAGAGGAAGCTCCGCACTTTTTTACCCTTTTTTACCCTTTTTTTTATTGGCCCTTTTGAACTAAGTTGGACGGAAATTTTGGACGTTAGCCAGTAAAACTGCAAAATAGACGCTACGCTTTGTTAAAGTATCAAAAAAACTTTTCGGTTACATTTTTGTTTGGTTGAAACAAATGGCTCGGAACTAGCTAATTTTCAATATGTTTTGTATTATTTTGCGCTTTTTAAAAGTGAAAACTTTATTCTGTTTCTTGGAAAATGTTGAAAGTAGTAGAGGTTGATTTTGGTCAGACTAATTGAGTATTAGGAACTTTTTTAAAGTACGCAACAATTATCAACGAGCAGAGTTTGTTTTGTAATTTTGTTTTGTAATTTTAACATTATTTTTGAATTGTTTTGGAATAAATTGAAATTAATGTAAAAACAAAGGAATGTAGTTTATCAAATGCTAAAGTAAAAAGTAGTAATTGAGGATTTTAGTCAGACATTCTGTTCGGGTAACAAGTAGAAGAATCTTCGCTTTTATTCGTTGAATTTTTGTGAAAGCAAAATTGATTGGTCTCGTTGGATTTGGTAAATATTTTCTAAAAACGCATTCATTATTATTACAGTTATTAATTATTAAGTAATTATTGCATTTTTTCGTTTTTTTCATTTTTTGGACATGTTAAAGAGATCTTGTTTTAAGTAGCAGAGTTTAATTTTAATCAGACAATACATGTTTTCGCCATGTTAAAGAAATCTTGTTTAAGTCGTCGAGTTCATTTCTAGTTCATTTCTAGTCAGTCAATACAAATATTTTGCGAAAACATGCAATATTTTCATTTTCAGTAGTTGCAGTCAACTATAGTCAGACCGCGATTTTTATTTCAAATTATCAGCTTTACAGATTACAAATAAATAATTTAGTGTTAATCAAACACCTAAAACACTGTAATATACTGAATCAAAATTGTTTCTCCAATTCAAATATTGAAAAAAATTCCGTTCTTCAGTGACTTTACTTCAAAAATTCAAGACTTTTTGTTCTTTCTCATTTTTTTGTAATTCAGTTCTTTCTTTTTTTTCGTTTTCTATTCTCACAATGGAAAGCGAGTAGATTCAATGTAACACATTTTTAGAACTTGAAATTATTGAGAAAATTCAGCTCTTGTGTTTTAGCATATTATAAGAGTGGATATTGAGAAGCGATTTTCTTGAAATTATTCCAAAGTTTTGTCCTATTCGATATGAACAAACTGAAGCTGAACTCTGATCCTTATTGCGAATACAATAGCGACTCATTCTACTTGGGCATAAACTTTTCCCATTTACTCGCTTATCGAAAGTCGCTACGTTCGGTTATTACTTTTCTCAAAGTGCTGCTGTCAAAAGGCCGAGGGACAAATCGCTTATACGGCTACACGAGGGAAGATTTTACTACTTAATGTTCTATCAGCTATATAAGCATGAACGTAAAATACCCCCTGTAAATGCTTTTAAATGTTATGTTTACTTTTAGAAGCCACAAGAAATTTACTTTTCGAGCCACAAGAAATACTAGAAGACTGCAAACAAATTGCACTTTCCTCCAAATTTGAAATTGATCACCGACTTTTTTCAAAACAACACAAACTAAAATAATATAACAAATAAACACTAAAAAATAATATACGATAGTAATAAATAAGAGTTATAACAAAACGTAATAAGGCAATGTCTAAAAATGTAATACATAAAGATTGAAATAAAAAATGTGAACTAAAAAATTGAATGAAAAATGAAAAAGGTAAAAAATTGTAAAAAAAATGTACAAAAATGAAAAATAAAAAAATGTCAGAATGAAAAGGTAATCAATAAAAAAGCAATTAATGTAAGAGTAATAAATAAAATGCATTTGTTCGTTAATTGAATATTTCTCAATGACACAAAAAATCATTTTTATTTATCACAATGAAGTGAATCGTATATACGATACATTCATAACGAAATTTTCGTTTAAAATCTTTTTAAAAAAAAACGCAGATTACAAAAATTTAATTTAAAAATAGAAAAAGGAACTAAAAAAATAAAAATGAAATACGGAATTTAAAAAATAGAAATAAAGTAAATAATTAAAATGAAAAAAGGAATAAATTGTGAGGAGACTTTTTATATTTAAAATTAAAAGGTGGACGAAGTCTGAGGTAAACTTAAAGTTTTGGAGAGTGTTTACAGGATTCGAGCAGACCTCTACAAAGTCCATTGCGTATCCCGTAATGAACTCGCGTTTAACTCGCGACCCGCACTCGCCCTCAGTGTAGAAAGTACTGGATCCATTACGCTTTCTCGCGACTAATTACTCACAGTTGGAAAAAAAGCTAATTAGTGAAACCGAGACTTCACGACGCTTCCTCTGACCAACGCAAAACCCACTATCCCTCACAAGAAATCCTGTACTCGGTTATAAGCCAGCCATACTCATTTGCATTTAAATAATAATGTAACAGATCAAAATCTCAATTTTAGGAAAGCGGGCACTAATTAATAAATGATGATATCGGGCGATTGACAATATTCCTGTAATTAAGAGTTGATAATTTACGTTAACTAATATTGTCAATGTTTGGTAATTAATATATTCCTTAATTAATAATTGATTCTCGTTGGTGCTTCGCTTCGCATTTACATAGGGATGGTAATTAATAAGGACGGTTTTCTGATTTTCTGATGAATTTGGGAGTCGGAAAAGTGATGGGTAAATAAAGAAATTATATTTTAGATTAATAAAGAAATGTAGTGGTAAATAATTAAACGAAATGGTAAATAATAAAACGAAATGGTATGAATGAATAAACGAAATAGATTAATAAACAAAATTGTAAATGAAGGAACTGTTAATTAAATAAACAAAATGTTAATTAAATAAACGAAATTTTAATTAAATAATCGATGTACTAAATAAATAAACGAAATGTTAAATAAATAAAAGAAATGTTATAAATAATAATGGAATGATAAGTGAACGGAATGTTAAATAAACGGAATATTAAATAAATAATCAAAATGTAAATAAACGAAATTGTAAATAAATAAACGAAATGTTAAAAAAATAATTAAATTGTTAACTAAATAAATAAAGTGTTGAATAAATAAACGAAATGTTGAATAAATCATCGAAATGTTAACTAAATGAAGGAAATGTAAAATAAATAAACGGAATATTAAATAAATGGAATGTTAAATAAACGGAATGTTAAATAAATGGAATGTTAAATAAACGAAATGTTAAACAATGATCGAAATTGTAAATAAATAAACTAATGGTTAATAAAATAATCAAATTGTTAACTAAATAAACGAAGTGTTGAATAAATAAACGAAATGTTAAATGAATGAACGAAAAGTTAATTAAATAAACACAATTGTAAATAAATAACCAAAATGTTAAATAAATAAACAAAATGTCAAATAAATAAACAAAATTGTAAATGAATAAAAATTGAAGTTTTAAATAATAATAGATGCCATGTTAAATAAATTTTAACAATTTTTGGATGATTTATTTTATTTTTTCTTTGCTATAGCAGTGAAAGAGTAATTATTCGAATTGATATGAAAAATATTTCATTTCGAAATTACGCTTTACTGGAAATTATTTTATTTAGTTGAATTTAATTAATTATCTTTCATTAACCTACATATTTCTGTTTTACTTTTATGTTTCTCTAACATCATTACTCACTTTTCATTACTTTCTTGTCTGAATTAACTCACTCATTCTATAACGTGAGTTAAAAATTTGAAATAAAATTTTAATCACTTCTCGACTATCGAATAGCAGGGAAGAGAATAAAACTCACTTGAATGTTACATTTTTTATGCTTTATTCATTTTTATGTGTTTTTTAAAGAATCAATATTCCATCAGCTAAAAGACTTTTTATGAAAATTGAATAAATAATGAAGATTTTCATCTCGTGTTTCAGAATATTTTTTAATAAACTGTCTATTTTATTGTTTCTTATAATTTTTGCTATACTTAATATTGTTTGCCATGGTTTGTTTTTTCAATATTAATATTAATATTTCAACTGTAGTTATATCTGTATAATTGTAATTTTATCTATAATTGTGTCTTTATTTTGGAGTATTTTTAAATTTAAAGACCATAAAGTTATTAAGTGTCACCCAACCAATAAAAAATCATTTACACACTTTTTCGGACTTGAAACCCTGACGGAATATAAGCCATAAAAAAGGGGGTTCAAATTTATAGGTTGACATACTTTTTACCGCCCATTTTTCATTTCTATTTTTTTCTTTTACCATGAAAAATGAAGGAATATATTTGCAATTTTTTAAAAAAAGCTGCAGCATTTAAAACATTTTATTTACTTTCGTGAAATAGGAGAATTCTTTCCCAACTTTTTGTGTCCAAGATATTTCAGGAAAATAGATATTTTAAGGAAATGTCAAAGCTGTATGTAAAATTGTTCCTCAAGGTCGGTTTGAATTTGATCTTGTCCTTGTTTATTTCTAAAACAAAACATTGTGTCTTACTCTATTTTTGTATATATTGCATTTTAAATTTTTTTGGGTTTATTATTTTATACAAAATATAAACTATTGTTTTAAAAGTCAATACAAAATTTGAAAAGTAAATACGAATTACTATTATTTAAAAGTAAAATTTATAGAATGAGTTAAAGTATTTATTACATTAGCAAAGCATTTTTTCAATTGTATACTGAAAGAACTTTTGTATGCTGATAATTCAAAAACTTTGCTACATTTTTGTGCGAAAAGTTTGGTACTTTTATAATTTTTACAATCGTTCAATTCTTTGATTATAATCATGATAAATTTAAAGCTACTTGACGTACAGTGGGAACATTTTTCCATGCATATTTACAACTCTTTAAAATGCAAAACAGAACATAAAACATTTACACGTGCTTTAAACTTTTCAATTCACGGTTCTTTTTATCTCCAAAATGATTTATTGGTTAAAGCGTTCATTTAAAGAGGATACAACAATGCCACTTTTGACACAATTTTTAATTTTTACTGAGAAATAAACTTTTCACTGTGACAAAAAGATTGTTTTAAAAAATACTTTTTTGTACCAGTAATTTTCTACTTGTACATTTGTCTGTATGTTGTATTGTTTGATTTGTATATTAATTTATACAAATTTTGTGCCAAAAATTAATTAAAAATGTCAGGTACAAGTTTGGCTTCAAAAATATAAGACAATACAATACAATTCAAAACAAGACAATACAATACAATGCAATACAATACAATACAAGACAATACAAAACAATACAATACAATACAATACAATACAATACAATACAATACAATACAATTACAATATTTTTATGTAATTTTGAAGAGATTTTACTTTTTTATTTTTATACACCAATTCGATTTTTGTTCCAAACAATTTATAAATAAAGAGCTAGTAAGAAAACCACTATTGAGTAGTACCGGTCAACTTTAGTCAGACACATTAAATTCCCAAATTCTTCTCGAAAGAAAACACCACTAAAATACTTTGAAACGAAAAACAAGTAGTAGTGGTTGATTTTAGTCAGACATTGCACTTTTTGCGCTTGCAAAAGTTAGAACAGTTTCTTTTATTTAGAACATTTTTTATTTCATTTTAATAAAGAAGACAGTAACAAAAAAAATTTTAGTTATTAAACAAGTAGTATTGGTTGATTTGAGTCAGACATTACAAACAGAGTTCGTTTCACTTTTGACACAAAAAGAATAGAGTCGTTTGATTGAAAAAATATCAAAAGTTTAATTTGTTTTAATTTTTCAAGAGTTTCAGTACAGAATTTCTGACATTTTTGATTTCATCATGTTTTTTCAAGCACTTTTAAAATAGACTTTTAAAATAAACTTTACAGAGGGTAATTTTGAACAAATTTTACACAAGTTTACCTGACAGTTTCACAGTAAACACGAATAGCTTTTTAAAAACAAGCAAACATGTATAAGACTGGCAAATAAACACAAATACGATCAACGTAAAGTTTTATTGACCTGGTACTGTTTACATGAGCCTCACCAATCACGGCCTAATTCGCATGTGATTAAAGCGCTGTGTCGGTAGGGAAACGTCAATAATCCAGTGACTATAGCTGCGTTTGCGGAATTCAATAGGAAAAGGAGTGCAAGTTACTGTTTGCTGAGGTTACATGTTGGTTAAAACGGATATCACGAAAGAGGCGTTTGGGGGTGCGGGTGGGGGGTGGACTGAGAGGTCCTAGAACTGTCATTTGCTGCAATTGCAATTTCTCGCTGACGCGTGCAACTGGCACAATAGTTATAGTTTTAGCGCCAAAAGTAACAACTGACTAATGATGCCACACTAGAAACTAATGTCGCTTCTGTTCTCATTTTCTCTAAAGGTGCAAGATGCCTGAGGAACGTCAGCCTGCAAATAATTCCGGAGATGGTTGAAAATGGCCAGGAGGCTGTACTACGCTGTCATTATGACCTAGAAAATCAAGACCTTTATACACTAAAGTGGTATCGAGGAACCCACGAGATTCACAGATACCAGCCCACGGAAGCTAAAAAGATCATTTCTTTTGGAAGTACGGTCATTGATGTTGATGTGAGTATTTATTTAACACTAGTGATTTTAAGGAATAATTTTAGTAACATTTTTAACTGCTGTTTTTGATACCATATCTTAACTATCATAGTTTTACTGATATTCTTATTTATTATTTCTACTAACATTATTAATTATTGTTTTTACCATTTTTAATTATAATTATAACTATTCTTTATATCATTTTTAATTATTACTTTTACCATCATTTTTAATTATTTGCACTACGATTTATATTTATTACTTTTACTACACAAATTTTCAAGTAGGTTATAAACACTACACTTATTTGGATCAATTAGCACTTAAACAAAATAGATAATATTGAAAAATTGACATTCCTGAAAAATTCACGTTTTTGCAAATCTCAAGGTGTTCCTGAAATTTTTTTTGCATTTTTCTTTTTGTATTCGATTCGGGATAAGAAAACACAAATACATACGTAAGTTACAAACACTACACTTATTTGGATCAATTAGCACTTGAACAAAATCGATATTGAAAAATTGACATTCCTGAAAAATTCACGTTTTTGCAAATCTCAACATGTTCCTGAAATTTTTTTTGCATTTTTTGCTTCATTATAGAGGAAGCATTGTAATCGTGACAATTTTCGATTTTCTAAAAATAGTCTAAATCAACTCAATTTCATCCAAAAAGCATAAATAC
>WNHD01001730.1:0-26705 GCA_011057455.1 Ganaspis sp. Gsp50 | reverse complement strand
CATGAACATGTACACGAACATGTATATGAACATGTACAAGAACATGTACATGAACATGTACAAGTAAATGTATAAAAAATAAATGTTTGATTAAAAATATATAAAATAATAATTTTTTATTTTAACGATTGAGAAACATATGAATGTAGACTAATAACATTAAATGCAATGTTAAAAATTTTCACTCTACCGAGATTCGAACCTATCAAACCTATCAAACCTATCAAACCTAACGACCGAACGAGACTTAAGGTCATGTCCAAGAACTCAGTTGATAAGTTGGGAATCTACGTTAATTTTTATTTTTTCCTGAAATTTCTTTTTAAAAATAATAAGTCAGACATTCATAACACACTTGAAGGTTTCCTACAATGATTCCCAAAATTTGAAAACATCTTTTTTAGTTTCGCTGTAAGTAGTGAGAAACTAGTGACTCGATAACAAACTTACCGACATATTAATTTCTCACTACTTACAGCGAAACTAGAAAAGATATTTCTTTCAAATTTTAGGAATCATTATAGAAAACCTTCAAGTGCGTTATGAATTTCTGATTTATTATTATTCTTAAAAAGAAAGACTTCAGAAAAAAATAAAAATTAACGTAGATTCCTAACTTATCAACTGAGTGCTTGGACATGACCTTAAACCCCACGGCTACCCAGCACTTGGGAAATAATTCTGAAAATTTACTTGACACTTTACATTAGAAATATTTTTGATATAGTGTCAAGGAAATCTTCAGAATTATTTCCCAAGCGCTGGGTAGCCGTGGGGTTTAAGTCTCGTTCGGTCGTTAGGTTTCATAGGTTTCATAGGTTCGAATCTCGGTAGAGTGACAATCTTTAACATTGCATTTAATGTTATTAGTTTGCGTTCATACGTTTCTCAATCTTTAAAATAAAAAATTGTTATTTTATTTATTTTTAATTAAATATTTCTTTCTTATACTTGTACTTGTACATGTTCATCATGTACATGTACTTGTACATGTACTTGTACATGTTCGTGCACATGTTCACGAACACAAAAAGTCATCTGACCCTAATATTATGGATGTACATGCACATGTTTATGTACATAATCATGTTCCAATACAACTTACGTATTAATGTACATTGTCCTTTGCAAGTTCATGTACAAGTCTCTTGTACATGAACTTGTGGATGTTCATGTACATGGATTTTCAACCGGGTAATAACTATTTTCATACAATAAATGTCGTTTTCTTTTAATCAAATTTCAAAAAACATTTATTGTTAAATATTTCAAGAAATTATGCAGTTAATCAGCATTTTCATTTAATTAAATTATTCTATATTTTATACTTCACACTACTTAACTGAATTATTAATAAAAAGCAATTAAAAATAACTAACACATATTTTATTTTAATTATTAATTGGCATAACCAGGGGGGGGCATGACCCCCATGAACCCCCCGTCCCTGGACACGCCACTGTCAAATTACTAATATATTAAAATCCTAAACGTTCATGAGCAACAAAGTGTTCAAGCAACTTATAAAAACACAAAATCGCTTTTTACATTTGATTGAAACAATAAAATTACATTAAACTTCATTTGCGTAACTAAAAGGGTTACAGTTAGACTCCATAGCGACTTCTTTCTCGCGTGCAACGATTTGCTACACTCTTTCCTACATTCCTTAATATCTGCTAGAGGAAGTTCTGTTTTACTCCCAATATTTTGATTTCGAGTTGTCAACATTGCTTGAGGTTTCTTGATCTCAGGAATCCGAAACACATGTATCTGTGGACATGTCCATATGTTTACATTTATTTTTCACGAATATGTAACCAGTAGGCTGCCGGAAAACCTATATTTAGGCTTAATTGCAGCATTTGCCAAACGCCGGCAGCATGCGGGTTAAAGAGACGATAATGGAGACAACCATGACTCTTTCATTGAATTATAGGTGTTTTTGACATATTAATAGTTATAATTCTTACATTCATAATTGTTTAAAAAACTTTCTTTTTAAAATATTAAAAAAATTAAATTCCGTATGCTCTATTTACAGGTGTGTTAATGATACTTCAGCGTGACAGAAGGACAAGAATTAGAAATATAGAAAATGAGAACTTCAGCCCAGATAAGGTGAAACGTATGATGGTCGATTTGATGAACAAAAGAAGACATAATTTAAAAGAAAAAGATGTTTCAGCATAATCCCTTTTTAATTTTTATAAAAATTTTTAATTTTAAATAATAAATATTAATGTATTAACAAACTTATTCTTTAAATTTTCTTGTAAAGACCCTACCAAAACACTATTGTTGGGTTAGAGCAATAACGTGCCTATTCAAAAAACAAGGCAAGAACGTACCTGTCCAGAAAAAGAGGCAAGAAGGTGCCTATTCAAAAGACGAATTTTTTTACATGTTTTAAGTTGGCTGCCCTGATAACATTTTAAATTGCAATAGTACTGGTAATTTTATGTTATAATAGAGAAATTTGAAAGCTTTGTTGTTAAATTTAAAAAACTATAATTAATTTTTATACCAAACGTTTAAATTACACTGACAAAATTAAACAAAATTATACTGAAAGTAATAGAAATTCTATAATTTTTTTATCAATTTCAAAGCTTCTTTCTAACCTTCCATTTCGACAAAAATATTTACAAGTCAATGAAAAACTACAACCTTTTTTTTGTTCAGTTGACTTCAAGCAGGAACATCAAGTTACTGTTGTCAAAATGTCAGGTTAGTAATAAGTTTTGGAATTAATAAAGACATTTTTTGAAGAATGTTTATTAATTTGGTACTATAAATTTATTATTTTAATCATTGACAAATTCTACCGATGATCATTATGAACATTTTATACTTAAATAAAATAACATTTTAAGCTAAAAATTGCAAGTACAATTACAATTTAAAATGTTATTAGGGCTAACAACTAAAAATATGTCAAAAAAATTCATCTCCTCAAAAAGCACCTTCTTGCCTCTTTTTCTGGAAAGGTACGTTCTTGCTTTGTTTTTTTAATAGGCACGTTATTGCGCTAACCCATAAAAATTGTCCCATAAAAATTGTTTTTTAAATCATTTTTCTGAATTATTCTGAGTTAAACCCAAAAAGATTTTTATTTTTATCTTTTTCTCCAAATAAGATATTCAAAGAAGACAATGCTCATTTTAGTGTTTATACAGAATTCCATGTCTCTCTTTTATATATTTAGGCAATTAATTTTTAAAAAATTTTGTTTGAATTTGACAAATTATTTATTTATAATATGCTTAGAAATATGCATTTTACCTAATTTTCAAATATTAAAGTAAGAAAAAGTCAATTTAAAAAAATGGAAATTTTGATATTTTTTATCGTTTATATTTTATTTATTTTAATACTTTAAATAAAGTTTTAATGAAAATTTTTTATGCATAAACATAAATTTAGTTATTAAAAATTATTTTAATTTTAAAATCTCCTTACATTTTTAATGCACGTTGAATCTACAAAGGCTTATTTTATTCTGCCTTTTGACCGGATGCACTTAAAACACTGAAAAAAACTAATATTTCTTGAATTTTTTGGTATTCTCACGTCCATGACTACTTAGTAACAATAATTGTCGTTGGTTCATAAATAACACTAAGTTGTGCGTGATGTATTGTGCACATTGGGTCATAAATAACTTCACGTTATGCGTGAAGTGTCGTGTCTAGAAAATCATTTCTTATTGGAACGACAGATGGTACCTGGTATTTAACTTTTTATACTTTCCGTAAATGGATCACTTTACTCAGATCCCAATTAAAGAAAGGGAAACTACAAACGGGTTTAACCAATATGTTAAACGGAAGTTAGGTATTGTTTTATTTACGAGTCTTGTCGTTTCCAAAAAACTATAAAAACTGTAATAAAATAGATAACTAATAGTGACCTTTTCGTAAAAAGGAAGTAGTACACTTGAATATGCATGTAATTTAGTCACCCTTAAACAAGGGATTTTACTTGTTTTTGGACACGCACCCAATTTTATAGGCAATTAAGATTAGTATATAAGCAGCCAAAAAACGAAGCGACCTCACTCATTCATTTACTCTCTACTATGATTGTATCTTGTATGTAAACATAAGTCTCCCATTTTATCCTGCTTATTGTCTGCACTTTGGGCAGTTTTCTCAAAGCGGTCAGCTTTGTCGTGTCTTTAAAGTAACAATAATAAGGAGCGTTTGCTGCCATCCGCCATCTGTCACCTGCTGCGACTAACCTACCTGCTAAATTCTAACACCATCAAGGTGTTAGAAGGAGTTCAAGGTTCCGGAAATAACGCTTGATCATTCTAAGAGGTAATTTCTTTAATTCATCTATGTAGTGCATTGTGAGAACTTGGTGACTAATAAGATAATTTAAATTTTTCTTTTAAAAACTGGATACAGTCATTGGGTGTGAGGCTTAATAATTTATAATAATTGGGTAAGTATATCAAAAAATTTTGATATACTTACTAGCAGTATAACCAATGACAATAAAGAATTAATTGATACAGTAGAAGAAAATAATAAGATTGTACTATCTTCACGAAGTGGTTTACCAGTTACAAATAAATTAGAAAATTCTATAATTTCTCAATCTAATAATGGAGATTCAAGTGAATTAGATATAACTATAACAGTTTTTGGATTGGGTATAGCTTCTTACTTTACTGTAATAAATAATCTTGATACAACTCTTATCAAATAAAAGCTTCGAGGAATCCTTTGAAAGATCGCATGATTCTATAAGAAAATTTGTAGAAGTAATTCCTTTCCCTGAATTAGAATTTGATTATAAAAAATTAGAGAATTTATCTCTTAAAAAAATAAAAAAGAATTAGACAATATTGAAACTAAAGCAACGGATAATAAAATTAAAATTATAAACAAATCTGAAGAAAAGGTTATCATTATGGCTGATCAAAATGTGCAAAAAACCATTATCCCAAATAGCCATTTAATATCACTTAGGTACGCGATGGAATTAGTGCCATTATTTGATGGTAATAAAATGTCATTAGAAACTTTTATCAAAGGTTGTTTAAAAGCTAAGGAGATGTTACCTGTTTCTGCAGAAGGTAATCTTGTAGAAATGTTACGTGGTAAATTAACGGGCAAAGCGCGAAAATGTATATTTGGAGCCACTTTAAATACACTAGATAAATTAATAAATAGATTGAAAAAGGCATTTGCTCCTTTCAAATCCGTCTGTCAGTTGCAAGGTGGACTTGGAAGCATTTTCATGTGGGAACAAGAGCAAGTTATATCTTATGCAAATAGAATAAAAGAAAATGGGGATAAAATTATGAATACGCATCGCTTATCAAACAACGGAAATATAGATGAAAATTTCGAAACTACATTACAAAGTAATCTTGTAGGTTGCTTTATACGGGGATTAAGACCAGAATTAGAGGTTACGATTCAAATAACAGATACTTTGCGTGAAGCAACAAGCGCAGCATTAGTTATTGAAAGAAGGTTATTATATCCCTATCAAAAATATCCTCGTGGAACTCCTCGTGGAATTCCTCGTGGAAATCCATGAGGAAATCCTCATGGCCATTTTGGACAGGATTCCTCGAGGAATTCCACGAGAATATTAGTCTTAAAATTTTTTTGAACCCTCTTGTCAGTAAATAATTCACAAACCAATTATTTTTACATCTAAATACAAGTTTTCTTTTCTTCTTCAAAAATATTTGTCCTCAAAATTCCATGAGGATTTGGAACTTGCAAAAAACGTTCTTCTTTTCCAGGATGATAACAGATAATCTCATTTCTCCTTAAGGGAATTCACCAGGATTTTGAACTTGTATAAAAAGTACTCATTTTTTACCAAAATTTAAATATCTCGATTTTCCTCCTAGAAATCCACGAGGATTTCAGTTATCTCAATTTTCCTCGAGGAAACGCACAAGGGATTTTTTACTTGCAGAAAAGTCCTTGTTTTTGACGAGGATTTAAGTTATTTCATTTTTCCTCATAGAAATCCACGAGAACTTCAGGTATCTCAATTTTCCCCGAGGAAATACACAAGGATTTTAAACTTTTAAAGATATTCTCGTTTTATTTCTAGAATTTTAATATCTTCTTTTTCCTCGAGAAAAAATACACAAGGATTTTTAACTTTTACAAAAGTCCTTGTTTTTCACGAGGATTTAAGTTATTTTATTATTTCTCATAGAGATCCACGAGGATTTTGATGTTGCAAAAAACGTCATTATTTTCCGCAAGAACTGCAAATATCTCATTTTTTCCCCTAGAAATCCTCGAGGATTTCAGTTATCTCAATTTTCCTCGAGGATTTCAGTTATCCCAATTTTCCTCGAGGAAATACACAAGGGATTTTTTACTTGCAAAAAAGCCCTCGTTTTTGATTAGGATTTCAGTTGTTTTATTTAACCTTATAGAGATCCTCGAGGACTGCAGTTATCTCAATTTTCCACGAGGATATACATATGGATTTTAAACTTTTAAAGATATCCTCGTTTTATTACGAGTATTTTAATATTTCGTTTTTCCTCGAGGAAATACACAAGCATTTTTAACTTTTACAAAAGTCCTTGTTTTTCACGAGAATTTAAGTTATCTCATTATTTCTCATAGAGATCCACGAGGATTTTGAAATTGTAAAAAATGTCATTATTTTCCACAAGGATTGCAAATATCTCAATTTTCCCCCTAGAAATCCATGAGGATTTCAGTTATCTCAATTTTCCTCGAGGAAATACACAAGGGATTTTTTACTTGCAAAACAGTCCTCGTTTTTGACGATGATTTCAATTATTTTTTTTTAACCTTATAGAAATCCTCGAGGATTCCAGGTATTTAAATTTTCCACGAGGAAATACGTAAGGATTTTAAATTTTTAAAGATATCCTCGTTTTATTATGAGAATGATAATATCTCATTTTTCCTCGAGGAAATAAACAAGGATTTTTAATTTTACAAAAGTCCTTGTTTTTCACGAGAATTTAAGTTATTTCATTATTCCTCATAGAGATCCACGAGGATTTTGAAGTTGTAAAAGATGTCCTTATTTTCCACAAGGATTACAAATATCTCATTTTTTCCCCTAGAAATCCACGAGGATTTCAGTTATCTCAATTTTCCTCGAGGAAATACACAAGGGATTTTTTACATGCAGAAAAGTCCTTGTTTTTGACGAGGATTTCAGTTATTTCACTTCTCCTTACAGAAATCCACGAGGACTCCAGTTATCTCAATTTTCCTCGAGGAAATACATATGGATTTTAAACTTTTAAAGATATCCTCGTTTTATTACAAGAATTTTAATATCTCGTTTTTCCTCGAGGAAATACACAAGGATTTTTAACTTTTACAAAAGTCCTTGTTTTTCACGAGAATTTAAGTTATCTCATTATTTTTCATAGAGATCCACGAGGATTGTGAAGTTGTAAAAAATGTCATTATTTTCCACAAGGATTGCAAATAACTTATTTTTTTCCCTAGAAATTCACGAGGATTTCAGTTATCTCAATTTTCCTCGAGGAAATGCACAAGGGATCTTTTACTTGCAGAAAAGTCCTTGCTTTTGACGAGGATTTCAGTTATTTCACTTCTCCTTATAGAAATCCATGAGGACTTCAGTTATATCAATTTTCCCCGAGGAAATACATAAGGATTTTAAACTTTTAAAGATATCCTCGTTTTATTACGAGAGTGTTAATATCTCGTTTTTCCTCGTGGAAATACACAAGGATTTTTGGCTTTTAAAAAAGTCCTTGTTTTTCACGAGAATTTGAGTTGTTTTATTTTTTCTCATAGAGATCCACGAGGAGTTTGAAGTTGTAAAAAATATTATTATTTTCCAAAAGGATTGCAGATATCTCATTTTTTCCAATAGAAATCCACGAGGATTTCAGGTATCTCAATTTTCCTCGAGGAAATACACAAGGGATTTTTTACTTGCAAAAAAGTCCTCGTAAATACTTGTTCTTTACGAGAATTTCAATATCCTGCTTTTTCACGAAGAAATCCATGAGGATTTTGAACTTGCAAAAAAAGCTTGCTTTTTAAAGCGGCTTTTGAAGTGCTCATTATGAAAGCGGATTATGAATTTACAAAAAAGTTTTCGTTTTCCATGAGAATAGCGAATTTGAAAAAAAAGACTTTCCTTATCTACAAGGATTTGGAAATCCAATTTTGAATCAACAAGAAATCCCTTGTTTTCAGAAGTCTCATTTCTCCTCATATAAATCCACAAGGATCTCAGGTATTTCATTTCTCCTCAAGAAAATCCACGAGGATTTTGAACTTTTAAAAAGAATTTCTTTTTACAACATATTTTGAACATTGTGATCTTAACCGGGAGATGTCTCTCTTCAGTTATCATTCACAGATTATTCGATTTTAAACACTTTATCGAAATGTACAGGAACCCGCACTATTTCGAAAGTGCATATAGCATCTGTGAATGAAATCTGAGAAGGCTGCCGGTTCAAACCCGGCCTGCGAAGAATATTTTTAGAGCTTCTAAATATTGACATCTTCGTAAAAATCTGAAATTTTCAGATTATATTTTATATTATTATATCAATAACCACGATTTTGAACTGAAACATAAAGTTATATGCCATATTGATTACAGTTCCCCAATAAATCAGACCCTAAAACAGACACCTAATCTGATGATAAACATTATCATAAATCAAAGTGTAATAAGGGTAGTGAAATTGGAACATGATGTATGGTACAATTTCTACTTGATTTTATTATCTGATTGACAATCGGATTTAGGATATGATTTTCATTTGGAATTAGAGTCAGACTTAGTGCTCAATTTACATTCCAAGTGTAATTAGGGTAGAGAAATTGCAACATGATTTATGCAACAATTTCTACTTGATTTTATGATCTGACTGACAATCGGATTTAGGATCTGATTTTCATTTGGAATTATAGCCTTAATGAGTGTTCGATTTGCACTTGGATTTAAAGTCTGTATAATGGTCGGAAACAATGTACGATTTCCAATTTGTTTTATTAACGGATTTTCTGTCGAATGTAATTTACGATTTCCAATTTTCTCATGATCTAACCATTAAAATCTGAAATGCAGCATATATACATTTAGACTGAAAGTTCGTTCTGAATGTATAATCATTATTTATTAATCTGCATAGTCATTAAATTAATTAAAAATGATTAGTAATCATTTTTTAAAAATATTTTTTGCATTTTTATGAAAAGATAAAATGTAAAGCAAAGTTATTCAATTTTTAAAGATTTTAAATTTTTAAAAAAAGTCAATTCTGTCCAATGTTATTCAATTTTGAGAAACATTTTTGAAAATCACGAGTTTTTAAAGAAATTGGTATTAAATTGTAGTATAAAATTCAACATTTTCTCAGTGGCTTATATTATTTTTGTCTTTTTTTTTTGTAGAATCAAAAATTTCAATAATTATTGTCCTTGCAGAAATGCTTATAGGTACAGAAATTAATGAATAAGTCAAATTAAAAAATTTATGGGTAAAATAGAAATTAATTCCTGTATGAGGATGATATGTGTTCTCGAGATGAACACAAAAGAATACGCACTTCTCATAAACACTAAGGTACAACTTTGCAGCGGTTTTATTTATTATTTTTTTTATTTTATTTATTTATTTATTATTTTTATTAGAATAACCTATGTTTCAAATTATCAATAGATGAGAGTTCATTCTAGCTTTTCCGGTATTTGTTTTAATTTGTTTTAATTAGAAGAATTTTTTTCTGATATATTTCTCGAAAACTAATAAACTGCTTTGGTTTTATTTATTCTGTTGAGCAAGATTTTATAAAGTAAATCAAATATTTTGACGACCATGTTTAAACTGTTGGATAGAAACAAGACGCAAAAGTTGTATTATTTTTCCAAATACTCTTTGATTATATTTCGAAATAAATCAAATTTTTGTAATTGGTTTCTAACCGATATTTTAAACAGAGATAATTGTTGCTTATCTAGAAGGAGACTCCACTCATCAGAGAATTTTAGAATTTATTTCGCAATTTGTATAAAATATTTATAAGCATTTTGTAATTTACCTTTTGCATGAAAACAAATACATAAATATATTGTTTTAGAAAACTTTATTCTGGAAATCGACTGTTTTTACATTGCGGTTAGAATACTTATATGTACACTTAAGAGAACGTTTAAGCCACCATAAACACATGCAAAAACCGTCAACATTCGGTTTTATTTTCTCGAAAACTGTATATTCGAATATATTTGTCCTTGAGTAATTTTATTTGAAGTATAATCAACTATTCAATCAAGTAGTTGCAAATCTTAAGACTAATTTTACACGGTTTTCTACACAATGAGAACATAGTGTACAAAAGATATTTACTTTTTCTTATAATTTTACTCATATCTCTGTTTATATAAGTTAATATTAAGTGGAACATTTAGATTGGTATCCTGAAATCCTATTAAATAAATTTAAAAAAATACCTTTAAATCGGCCGATTGTGTTTGAAGAAAAATGTTACTGAAATTTGCAGACAGTTTTAAATACCAAATTTTACGGAAAACCCAAATTACTGAAAAGAATAAAAAAATCATGATATCATTATAATCAAAAGCAAATAGTCCAATCCTGTTGAAACTTTGTATGGGGAGGTTTCTCGGCTTCTATTCTTACAATTCAGAATTTTGTTCTCTATATACTTAATACCATTCAAAATGATATTATTCCCCCATTAAGGGGGAAATAGGATATGGTTAATTCGGTGAAAATCTAGCATATTTTTAAAAATTTTTTTGACGATATGGCAAGACGATATATTCTAGGAAATATATTATAGTAATTTAACATTTTAAGACTTTTTTGTGAAAATATAAAAAATATCTAAATAAGGAACGCATTGTCATTCTACTTTCGGAAGCACTTCGGAAAAAAATGTTTCGTGGGGTTCATCATAGTTCAAAGTTGGATCATCCAAAATGAAAAGTACAAATTTTTTTTGTTGAATAGTCTGGAGATGTCGCAACTTGGATACATATTTTTATATCGATCTTTCAATTTCTTTTAACCCTTCAAAGTCAAAAAATAGACTTTTGATATTAAATGTCAACACATTTGTAACCTGGACAGTTAAAAGAGACCTTACCTCCGAAATTAAGTTTTCGAGAAAAACGACTTTGAAGTTAACAAGTCGATATCGATCAAATTAATTCGCTTGAAACATACTTAAAGTTCATCACATTTGTTTGAAACTTGTTAATCAAGAGTTTTTGTAGTCGCTGATTATGAATATGGTGTCAGATTTATAAAACTCAAATTGTCGAATCCAATAAAGCAAACAAAATTTTTAAAATAATCGGATTTTCTTAAAATTTGTTACTTGAGGGTTTTTGAGGTCATTTATTACGAAGTGGTATTAGATTTTCAAAATGCAAAATGGCGGATCCAATATGGCGCCTAAAATGAAGAAATTATTTCGATTTTATTGAACTTCATTCCTTTATTGATAGAAAGAGTGTATACTTTTATTGAATTTCAGAACTACTGAGCCACACTTTTTTGCGAAATTATATCCGCTATTTTGAGTTTTGAAAATTCGTAACGAGTTTCAAACGAATCTATTTGTTTCTTACATTTTTGAGCGCCATATTGAATCTGTCATCTTGAATTTTAAAAATCTGATGTCTGATTCGTAATCAGCGACCCCAAAAACCCCCGAGTAACGAATTTGAAGCAAATCTAAATAATTTTTAAATTTTGTCAGCCATATTGGGTCCGCCATTTTGAATTTTGAAAATCTGATTCCAGATTCTTAATAAGCGACTTCAAAAACCACCGAGCAATGAGTTTCAAGCAAATTTTTATAGACTTCTTTTCTACTGACAATTTTCACGCTTTTTTTAACAATGAAGTCCTTGTTTGAAACGCATTTGTAAAAAAAAGAAATGAAGCTGAAAATGCGCGGTTTATGACATTGGAAAGGACAAATCTTCTTTCATTAGGTGCGCAACTAAGTTCTCGCTGTTTTTTTGATGAAAATGCAACTTTATTCTGAAAAAATGGTTAAAAGTGAATCATTTAAAGTATTGCCCATCGCTGGCTACTACTTTTTCTCATCTTTCTGGTAGATCTTGTATACCGTCGCGGTAAAACTGTTCATCTTTTAAGGCTATCCACAAATCAAGACATTTTTTGATGTCTTCAAATGAATGGAACTGCTGGTCAGCTAGACCATGTGCCATCGATCGAAACAAGTGATAATCGGACGGATTTTCCATTTCAGCGTTTCCAGGTAGGTTTTAACGGGTTTGGCAACCTGAGGCTGAGCGTGGTCATGCTGTAGAATAAATTTTCATGCCTCTCCGCGTATTGCGGCTGCTTCTCGCATAGTGCTCGGCTCAATCGCATCAATTAAAGTCGATACCGATCTGCAGTAATAGTTTCGCTTAGTTTTAACACTTCATAATAAATAACACCAACCTGGTCCCACCAAATACATAGCATAACCTTCGCAGCGTGAATATTCGGCCGAGGCGACGACATAGAAGCGTGACCGGGCAGTTCCCATGACTTTCTTTTCTTTGGATTGCTGTAATAAATCCATTTTTCATCACCCGTCACGATGCAATTAAGAAAACCCTTCCTTTTTTGCCACTGGAGCAGTTGTTCACAGACGAAGAAGCGACGTTCAACATCCCTTGGTTTTAACTCATAAGGAACAAAAGTCCCCTGTTTCTGAATCGTTCCTAAAGCATGCAATCGCTTGGAAATGAATTGGCGGGTAACTCCTAATACTGATGCAAGCTCTTCTTGCGTTTGACACGGATGCTCATTGAGCAATGCCTCCAATTGAGCGTCTTCAAAGGTTTTTGGCCTTCCTTCACGCGGACGGTCGTCAACATTAAAATCACCGTCTTTGAAGCGACAGAACCAATTTCGTCACGTTGTTTCACTTAAAGCAGCATCTCCATAAACTTTTAGTAGCTCTCGATGCGCTTCAGCCGCCGTTTTTTCGAATGAAAGAGGAAAATCAACACTTCCTGCAAATGACGATTATTCGGCACAAAATCAGACTTTTTCACATAACCAAAAGAATATGATACCAAAACAAAATCACTAATGTGTCGAAGCAGTTTGTTTACCATTTGTCTAAGCTTGGTTTATGACGTTTAGGTTACGTTAGAAACGACTAGCACACACTGCTGCCGGCATCTATTGACAAACAGCGGGAACTTAGTTGAGCACCTAATATAAGAATCGACAAAAAAGTGAAAATCGATTTTTTCAATTATACGGTCCCATCTAACTGTCTAGGTCACATTTATTATTGTAAAATGAATAATAATTATCAAGAAAACAAAAACTTGCCAATGGCTGACAGAAAGTGTCGGTTAAAGCGATGCTTTCAGCATATCCTATTGTAAACGAATATTAGAAAAATCTACAATTCGGTCTCAAAAATGTTACTCGGGGGTTTTTGGGGTCGCTAATAAGGAATCTGCAGCTGTTTTAAAAAAATGAAAAACAACGTATCAAATATGTCCGACAAGAACTATAAAACTGCATGTATGTGACTAAAGACTATTATTCGAGGGTTTTCCTGAAAGCTAATAACGCATTTGTGTTCGTTTTTCAAAAATTCAAAATAGCGGATCCAAATGGCGAACGAATGTGATAGAAATCAACGCATCATTCTAAAAATTATTATTACTTGGGGGTTGTTGGAGTTGCCGATAACTAATCTAAAGTCGTTTTTAAAAATATCATAATGGCAGATGCAATATAGTTGACAAGAATTTAGAAAACTAACAGAATCAATTTGGAACATGTTATTCTTTTGAGTCGCTAAATGAAAATCTAGTGTTATTGTTTACAAACTCACGATTTCCTAACGTCAATGAAATTAAAATATTTATCACTTTGCCTTACTCTTGCCACTTGGAGGTCAACGAGAATTTAATAGCGTTTTTTTGCTATTTTTAATTTTTTTTATGTTTTATTTTTTAATAAAGTTTCTTTTTTTAAAAGAACATTTTTGGATGCAACATATTTTGAAAATCCTAAATTATTCATGTAATTTTGGAAAACATTAGTAGTGCATTAGTGTGCCATAAACTATTTATGGTGTAAAAGTTGCTGAAAAAATTTCGCGAAGAATGTTTTGCAAAATGAAATTAATAAATCAGGTTCTAAAAAATATCGTCTATTAAAAAATATTTTAATAAAAATCGAAAATCAAAAGAGAAATGCATTAAAAAATTAAAATATAAATAAAATTAAAAAATAAAAAAAACAGTAGAGAGCTCTTAAAGTCACAATTGCTTTGACGCGCAAAGAGTGTGTCAACGTCGTAAATTTTTTAAAATTATTGACGACAAGAAAACGTGAATTTTACAAACGATAAATCTGCATTAAAATTCAGCGATTCAAAAAACCCTAAACAACAAGCTCCAAGTGGATTCTGTTAATTTCTTAAATTTTTGGCCACTATATTGAATTTGCTATTTTGAATTTTTGAAAAGCGACTCTAGATTCATTACCATCGACTCCAAAAACCCCTCATTAATTTAAATCATGATTTCCTTTCCAGAAAAAGTTTCAAAAAAGCTTAAAGAAGAGTTTATAGAAGAGTTTTTAGGATAGCACAAGAATTTCTAGAAGACTTTCCAGAAAAGTATTTAGAAGAGTCTCCAAAAGAGTTCCCAGAAGAATTTATTGAAAATTTTTTAGAAGAGATTCCAAAACAATTGCTACATATGTTTTTAGAAGAGTTCCCACAAGAGTTTTCAAAAGTGTTTCCAGAAAAGATATCTGCTGAGTTTCCAAAAGAGTTTCCAGAAGAAATTCCAGAATAATTTTAAGAGGAGTTTCTATAAGAGTTTTTTTAAAGAGATTTCAGAACATTTCTCAATAGAGTTTTTAGAAGAGTTTTCAAAAGAGTTTTCATAAGAATGGAGCTGCCGGATCAAAGAAGGACATATACATTTTTAAAGCACATAAGAACAGTGTCCCCCATTTAGTCAAAAATTAAATTTCAAATTTTGAAAACAGTTAAGCCTTACGATGCTCTACAAACTTCCATTTGTAACAAATTAAAGATTTGTAATTTAATTTTTCCCTGAACAGGAGCCACAGTTCTAGAGGGCAAAAAAATGTATATGCCCTTCTTTTATCCAGCAGATCAATTTCCAAAAGAGTTTTCAGAAAAGATTACAGAAAAGTTTCCAGAAGAGTTTTTAGAAAATATTCCAGAAAAGTTTCCAGAAGATACTGCACAATATTTCCCAAAAGAAATTCCAGAATAATTTCCAGAATAGTTTCCAGAAGTGTCTTCAGAATAGTTTTTAAAAAAGTTTTCAAAATAGTTTCCAGAGAATATCCCAGAAGAGTTTGTTGAAGAGTTTCCAAAAGAGTTTTCTAGACGACTTGCCAAAAAATATCCCAGGAGTTTTTACAAGAATTGGCAGAAGATTTTCAAGATATGTTTCCAGAAATGTTTTTAACAGAGATTTTAAAAAATATTGCAGAAAAGTCTCTAGAAGAGTCTCCAGAAGAATTATGAGAAGAATTTTCAGAAAAGTTTTCTGAAGAGATTCCACAGGAATTTCCAGAAATCTTTCTAGGAGAGTTTCCAAGAGTTCCCAGAAGAATTTATAGAAAATGTCCCAGAAGAGTTTTCAGAATAATTTCCACAAGAATTTCCACAAAAATTTTAACAAGATTTTACAGAAAAGTTTCCAAAAGGGATCCCAGAAGAATTGTCAGAAAAGTTTATAGGAAAATTACCGGAAAAGTTTTTAAGTTGTTTTTCCACAAGAGTTTCCAGAAGATCTTCCACAATAATTTCTAGAAAAGTTTCAAGAAGAGATTTTAGGATGGGTTTGTTCAAGAGTTTTCAGAAGAACTTCCAGATGAATTTTCCAAAAAGTTTCGAGTAGAGTTTAAAGTAGAGTTTTCAGAAGAGTTTTTAAAAAAGATTCACGAAAGATTTCCAGAACAGTTTCCGGAAGAGTTTTCTCAAGAGTTTCTATAAGAATTTCCATCAGAGTTTAGAAGAGTTACCTAAAGAGTTTCAAGTTCTGGAAACTCCTTTGGAATCTCTTCCGAAATCTTTCTTGGAAACTTTTCCGGAAATTATTCTACAATCTCTTTTGGAAAATCTTCTGGAAAATTTTTAGGAATCTTTTCTGGATACTATTTTGAAATCTCTTCTACAAACTCCGATAGAAAATATTCTGGAAGCTTTTCTGGAAATTTTTTTGAAAATTCTTGTGGAAATTCTCTTTGAAAGTTTTCTGGAATCATTCGATGGAATTTTTGCTCCTGGGCCAAAAGCTACCGAATAGTAGGTTTTAGACCGATTTGTTGATATTTTAAATTTGCACAATCCATGCTAATGAATAAGAATCATTTCAGCCGCCATTTTCTTGCAGACATTTTATAATATTTGTCCATAATGCGCCAGTCCGATAGGTTATTGATTTTTGACGAGATATTTATATCTTTTACATTTTTGCTAAATATATTATCAGTATTAAAATTTTTTAATATGAAATAAAAATCTACAAAAGTCACATTCTTTTTAATGAAAACACTTATAAATGGTTTAGTTCGTAATTTACAAAATGTTATGATGCACCATTCGAAAGAGAATATAGAACATAGTTTCAAGCTTTATGACACAATTATGCATAACAGGATTATTACATTCTAAGGAAATTTTAGGAATAGTTAGGAATTAAAAACGCAAGATTCTTCAATATCTAATAAGTGTATCCTAATTTTGTCAGTTCCATTATATTGTATATAATTTATCATTTTTATTATGAATACAAAATAAAGGTCTAAATAGAAATGTTTTTATTACAATGCGGAGGTGAAATTGTATTTCTTTAATTTAAAGCAGAAATATCTAAGGTAGATGAAAGCATGTTTTAGTAATAGTACAAGTTTGGTACAGGAATAACGTATTCAACATGTCTTACTTTTATGAAAACGCAAATTTTCTCAATATCGTTGGTATTTACAGCAAGAAGATTTTTGTCAAGTCTTGTGATTTTGTGGATAAATGTACAGTTATAGTTTAAGACCTTCTCCGTAACTAAATTATTACAAACAGTGAATTCTGATGTAGTTAATTTGTCAACTAGGAAATTTTGAATACGCACGAAAGAACCGTCTTTCAGTTTGGCATAAGAATTATTAGAACGCATTTCAATATCTTTTACTCCTGAGTAAATACAGCTATCTTTAATCATTCTGTTGTAAGAGACAGTTCTACGTGACAAATGCAAAATTTGAATCCAATCATCGTCTGCCTTTTTGGCTGCTCCAAAGTAACGAACTGAATTTATTTTACATGTTTTCTGTGTATGCTTTTCAGTCAAATTTACATAGAAATTTTTCACTTGCGGTTGAGCACGAGGAAGAACATGTTTTCTTAAAATAATGTCACAATTACGCATTGATAACTGTCTACACACTTGATGTGTCACTCCTTTTGCAGCGTGTATCATTTTTAGCAAATTCCCGTTAGCTGATTCAAAAGGGTAAGTTGTGTGCGCCCATGAAGGACCCCAGTCGGCAAGAGATTTAATCCAATGCAAAAGTTGATGAACGTTATAGGTCATAGCAAATTTTGTGTAATAAATTTGGGTATAAACTACAAATTCTTTAGCCAAGTTCTCAGCACGTTGAAGTTGAGCTTTTGTAATTTTAGTTTGCATCGATATGTGAATTATTTCAACAAAAAGTGCCCAGTGTTGTAGTAGCTTTTTATCTAAGTACAAATCTAGCACAGGTAGGCTGTAATATAACGTCCAATTTTCCCAATCTTTTGCATGCCAATAAGCTTTTTCACTCAACGAGCGTGACAAGCGCATGGCTTGATGTGGAACTTCCACATTGAGAATCAGATTATCAATTTCCTTCATGACTTTAGCAGTTAAAGTTTTTGACAAAGGAGACACTCGACTTTCAAACCAGTACTCACAAAATTGTCTTGGAATACCCAGTTTTCCAAAATGTAAGTCGTCCGGTACAAACCCAGAAACTATATCAAATTTCATTAAATTAATTAATGCAGACACATGTTGCACACCATACGTACAATTATTGACAGATAAAACATTTTCATCTTCTGTAGAGTTAAATCGAATCGCAGCATTTGGAACAATTAATTGATTTTCTAGATTTACTACTTTTGCCATATGTTGTAACATAGTAACACAATTTCGTTCTTCAGGCATACTATCCAAAACCGGATATTTTAAGCAACCACCGGTATTTTCGAAATTCGGTATCCACTCACCTTTGTGTAGACACCAACTGCATCCCCAATATCCGTTATATTGGGTAATGCCCTGCATACAACAACGAGCTACTGCGTCAACGCAGCAGCATATCGCAAATGGTATGATGAGTCGCAATTCTCCTTTAATATTGCAAAGAACTCCTTTCTCGGTTAGTTTATTACATTTTTGAACAAACGATTTTAAAAAAATGTTCATATCTGGTTTACCTCTTCCAAACCATAATGCACAAACGATTGGTTCGGAGTTTCTTTCACTTAAAGGTATCTCATTTGGTATTAAATAAATCGGATAAGCTGAAGTTGGCGAATTTTCAAATTTTGCTGCTCCATCACAATTAAAAGTAAATGTCAAGTATCGAGTTTTTATACTTGGATCCAACTTCGACACAAAATCTCTGTAAGCATTTCCATCATAAATATCTGAATAAATACCGCGATTGTGTACTCGTCTTTGAACAACATAATCATAATAGTCATCATTTCGCTCTACTATTTCTTTTATACTGTTTGCGACATCGAAAGTAACGTAGAATGTTTTAAAATCTGCACTTCGTAATGAAAATCGTCTGTCACAAATATCACAATGTTTTTCTCGATCACACTTTACAAATGTGTCAACATATGCTCCACAATATGGACAAAGTGCATGATAATTTACAAAATTAGTTGAAAAGAATAGTTTATCAATCATATATCCAGTATCCGGTAACACAGGACTCGCAAACATACAGTTTATACTTTTAAATAATTTGATGACTGCACTATGCGCTAATTGATGAACGATAGCATACTTTAAGTACATTAATAATAGCTCACATTTACTAACAGTTAAAGGTACACTTAATTCATTAAACTCATCATTTGACCGCAATAGCTGCATCAATTCGTGATGAGTATTGTCATCAATATTTATCTGTAACAGAGCATCCTCTTTATCTGCAGCTAATGGAAAATCAGAAACATATTCATTATCTTCCTCAACAATTTTATTATGAATTTCTTCAGAGTTGATAATAATTGATGTAACATCGCATTGAATTTGACTTCTTTCATTCACAAAAATGTACTCCTCGCTGGAACCACATTGATCATCATTTTGAAGCACAATCTGTAAATTATAATGAAATTAAAGAAATTAAAGGTTGATCTTAAACTTCAGCAGAAAATTAACAGTTCTATTATATGAAGAATTGAAAACTGTGAAAAACTTTTGGACATCAACGTCAAAAATTCTGGAAAAACTTGAATAGATTTAATTAACATGTAACCGAATGAGGTGAAAAGAACTGTGAAAGAAGGATGGTCGGACTCTGCGTAGCTCAGTGGTTAGAGCATTCAACCGGCAATTGAAAGGTCCTGGGTTTGCCCCCAGCGCAGTTGAAGTCCAAAATTTTTTCACAGTTTTCAATTTTTCAAACAATATTAAAATGTCATCTGGGTTTAAATACCGATTTTCAGAATTTTCAAACGCGTCGATCACGTAGAAATCTAGTTCGCTATTTAAGTGAATATTGCATACGATGGATTGAAATAAGTTTGACATCAAAAATTCTGAGAAAATTTGAATAGATAAAACTAACATGTTACCGAAAGAGGTGAAAAGAACTGTGAAAGAAGGATGGTCGGACCTTGCGTAGCTCAGTGGTTAGGGTATTCAACCGGCAATTGAAAGGTCCTGGGTTCGCCCCCAGCGCAGTTGATGTCCAAAATTTTTTCACATTTTTCAATTTTTCAAACAATATTAAAATGTCATCTGGGTTTTAATACCGATTTTCAGAATTTTCAAACATGTCGATCACGTAGAAATCTAGGTCGCTATTTAAGTAAATATTTCATACGATGGATTGAAATAAATTTGACGTCAAAAATTCTGGGAATATTTGAATAGTTCTATTATAGCTTAGATAATCTCCCTAGCTAAAAATTCTCGTACAAGAATCATGTACATTTCCATGTACACTCTCCCACATAGCACGATAGATTCCTAGCAGCTTCCAGGAAGCTTTCTGGGAAGCTGTAAATTTCCGCCTCACGGGAAGCTTCCACCGGAACTTCAGAGGAAGTTTCCACGAAATCTATCGGAAAACTTCCACGGAAGCTTGCTGGAATCTTCCTAAAGCCTGTAGCGAAGCTTCCCTCAATATTCCGAAGAACATTTTAAGCCCACAATTTTCAGTTCTTATTTAATTTTCTCAAATAAAATTATTGTTTTAATGCTTCAAAAAATTAAGTAAGCTCCATATTTTGCATTGTCCTGCAATAGGCAACAGTATTAAAAGAAAAGAATTAAAATATTTGTGGCCATTAAAATTTGATTAACATTTTATCGGAACTAGAGATCCTGTAGGGAAAGTTGTGCAACGTAATGCCTTCCATGGTACCTCCACCTAACCAGAACTGCTGTTTCATTGGTTGAAACGGGCGGCCGCTTATTTTCAGTTATTAGTATACCGTTTTCAGCCAATGAAGTTACTTCTAATTTACTTTGCTTCCGGTTAGGCAGAACCAATCACAACGCGAGTACGCGGTGGCACAACTCTACCTATAGAATCCCTAATCGGAACCATTGATTTGTTTAAGAGCACCGTGAGTAAGAAATACAAATTAAAAATAATTAAAATTACTTTTTATAAAATTAAGAATTTATCACTCGGTCTTTATTTCGACATATGAGGTATTCTCTTGTAATGGTTCAAAAGGTATCCCCTCTACAATATGAATTACTGATAAGAAGGGAGAAGGAAGCCCTGAGTGACGAAAGGAAAAGAAAAGATTAGATTGACCAGAGAGGTAAACGTGGTGACAGCTCACTTAAGTCACCCGTCACCATAATTGATATATATATATATATATATATATTCAAAGCAATTGTGATATCCCGGTATAAGAATATTATTTTTGAAGTGTACACGAAGATTTCCAAAAGAAATAGTGACGCCTATTTAATTTATCAATGATCATTGATTACCAATCACCTATTAAAGAAGGAAGCCAAAAGGTCCATTCTCTGCTTCAACCTCCAAGGCAAGGGATTAAGGAAGCTGCGATCTTCAGGGCCCCGTTTGCGGAGATTTCCTGCCCCACTTCATCCCCGAGAGTGGGACACCGATTTCTTTGATAGCATTTGTATTGGAGCATTTGATGAAAGGTATGAGTGGATCAATTGTTTAAAATAGGGTAGATTAGGTTTAAAGGTATATGTGTGGATTTTATTATTGTAATTTTGTTTTATCTGAATTCGAAACTGTAATTAGATATTGTATTTAGTGTATACTTTGTTTCCTTGTATCAAAATAATAAGAGAAAATAAACAATTGTAAATTCTTAATAATAATATGGGTGGTGTTAATCATTCCCCTAGAAAAGATCCTTCAGGTCACACACACTCTGAAAAAAATGCTACTCTAAAAAAAAATTTCTGACAATCTTTTTGTCAATCATATATCGACGTGTGTTACGAAAACTAACGTGGCTAATCCAACTTTTCTGGAAGACTAACAATCCTAGGAATTCGGGGCGAAAACTAACTCTCCGCGTTTTCTGACGTTTCTAACTATTTAAATTTAAAAACTAAAACTGGATACATTTATTATTTTCGTGAAAAAACTGAAACTTTTGGCTATTGTAGTCTTATATTCGGGAGCTCAGAAGCCCCAAACGCAAGGGTAATCTCATTACGGGACGTGAGATCTCTTGAAGAGGAATCCAGAATAGGTGGTTTCTGAACGTCGACGTCAACGCAACGCTTTCACTGTTCTTCTCACTCTAATACTTTTCTTATGTGAGTGAGAAGGACAGTCAATGCGTTGCGTCGACGACGACGGCGTAGGACGCCCCGCACCGAGGTCCCAGATTTACCAAATGAAGGTTTCACATAAGAATCATACAAAGTACTTCTGATGAATCTCTTGGGAAGTATGACGTCCCGATATTCTCTCAGTGTACATAAAACTTTTTTTCTTTTCATTTTGTGATATTAAATAAACATTTGTTCGGTGATTTTAAATTGCGATTAAATTGGTGGAAAATGCAGGAAGATATTAGAACTTGACTTTGAATAACTATCCTGGATAGTTACTGGTTGTGCGGAGACTAAACGCGATCTTCTCGAAACTACGTTTTTAGAGATTCGGTACACTCCTCAGTAAAAAGTATTTAACCGATTTTGATAAAAATTTAACCAGTTATTCTTGAGGCATATATGAAGGTCTGGAACCACTTAAACATTTATATTCTTAATAATAAATTAAGTTTTTTAAACAATTTATGCTAAAAAAAGAGACATTTTTCAAAATTTTTGTTCACAAGTCCGACATTTTTTTTTGTTTGTTAAAAATGTGAATTTTATTGGTTCCAGACTTAGATTTATGTCTGTAGAAGAAAAATATATTTGATTTTTCTTATTTTTGGTGACTGCGAAAGGCTCTGGAGTGTACCGAAAAATTTCTGTTTTTTTTCCAGGAGTCGACTTTAACGTTAAAAATCATTAACAAATGAACGAATGTCGAGCGTCACACCGAGCTACTACCTTAAAATACCACTGACTATTATTTAGGTTATAATAATAAAATATTTTACAGTTTTAATTATTTAATTGAAGCCTTTTAATTAACCCTGACAAAGACAGGAGATGTTAGAAATGTTAGTTTTCGCCCTCAAGTTCTGTAGTGTTTCTTTTGTCTCCAATTTTCAACTGTGAATTTCATTGACAAAAGTTGAAAAAACATTTTTTTTCAATTTTTCACCTTTTGTGCCCCTTTCTATTTTTTTCAAAAATACTCTAAAATGTTCCTTATTTTATCAGCTTTTCACCCTCTAAAGGGAATTTTGGGATAGCCAGAAGTGTAAGCACTACAAATGATTGTGCACAACCGCGCAGCTAATAATTAGCTTCAAAATCTAATTACTAGCTCCCTAGGAATTCTAATATTACCTGTTCACTTTTCTGGTCATTTTAAATCATAAATTTAATTTTTATAAGGTATTGCAGACATTTGGAAAATTTTTACCAATTTTTAGTATGTGCAGTATGGTTGATAAATTTTTTAAGTGAAAATTATTTTTGCCTGCATGTACTTTACTAAAATAATTGAAAAATACTCACATTATTTATACCAGAAGTACAAAAGCCACATCATGTTACGAGATATAAATATATTTAAATTTTATAAGCTTTTAAATCATTTTTTGAACATTTTGGTATCTATTTCAGTTTCTGATAAATAATTTATTGATGCTTGGTATGTTCTCTTGTCAAGTCACGTGTAAGCGTCCTAATACTTGTGGACGATAGTGTACATTTTTTAAAATTTTCACCATTTTTCATATTTTTGCTCTAGTGATCTGACTTTGTGAAAAAATTTTAACATCTCTTATAATTTCCCATTATTTTGATTTTTTTAGTATAATTCTGTCTTTCTCTTCATAACACCATATCTCTTCAGGTCTTTTTGCTTATAGTTATTTTCATATAACATTTTATTTTCATATAAATAGTTAACATTCTTTATAATTATCGTAAAAGGGCATGACGCGCGTAGTGCGCTTCTTGTGGTTATTGTATGAAAATAACTTCTGTTATTTCACTTACCCAACCGAGAACTTCACAAACCAACATGTAAAATTGACTCGAGCTGAGCATTTCAAGGTTAATATATTTTATTCAACCCCGAACATATTAAGATTAAGATGCTTTTTAATGTGACACAATTATTATATGTATCGTATTTACCTTATCATATCTTGAACCTAACACAACCAAATCAAAATCTTTTATGACGTCACTATTACATGATAACATACTGAATAGTTAAAATTGACCCAACCCTGAAGCGTCTTAAAATTAAGACGTTTAATGACGTCATTGTCGCATGATAACATATTAATTAGTCAAAATTGACATAACCCTGAAGCGTCTTAAAGATAAGACGTTTACTGACGTCAGTCGAACAAATCGCTACGAGATTTTATATATAGGAGTACAATAATTTTAAATCTGAGCATCTTAATATTAAGACGTTTTATGACGTCTCAAAAACATAGTAAATTATGAACATGCAGAATTGTCTCAACCTTGTGCGTCTTAAAATTAAGAATCTTCATGACGTCACAGTAACATGATTACATATTAAATAGGCAAAATGATCGAACCCTGAAGCGTCTTAAAATTAAGACGTTTAGTGAAGTCAGTGGAACAAATCGCTACGAGATTTTGTATATAGGAAGATGTTACGGTCAATGTTCAAGAGTCGGGCAATCTCTGACATTGCCCTGAGTTTTCTACCAAGATATATAATAGTATATTATGCATCAAGGGTTGGAACACCAAGTTTATTGGCGAGCTCAAAAACTTCGGCGCGCTCGTGCTTCGTCTTGTTCTTCGAACATTGAGCTCGCTAATAAACGTGGGCCCACCCGTGGTGCATATGTTTGTTTATACAACAAATGCAAGAAAACATAGGTTAATTGTGCGCGAGAAGTGGTAGGTAAAGTCGGAGTTTTGATGCTGAGAAGGCGGCGGAGGGAAATAAACTTTGAAAAGGCGTGACAGCGCCTGCGCAAAGTTTATTTACTTGGGAAATAGTGAAAATATATGTCCCTCTGACGCCATCTTAGCATGAAAACTCCAACTTTACTTATCGCATCTCACGCACAATAAACCGATGTTTTCTTGCATGTGTGGTATAAAAATTTAACCGTGCCCGGGCATTTTCGACAATGCCTGGGCAATTTCAACATTGCCCACTTGCTCTTGGACAATGTTAATTACACAAAACAGACTTAAAAATTAAAAACTCCGTAACTTCACCAATTTTGAATTTTTTTTAACCCTTTTCCTACAAACACGTCTCAACTAACACTAAAGTGTGCTTAGTTAAAAAAAAATCGAGGTAGCCCCGACCAACTCTGATATGTGACCGTGTCTGAGAAAAGGGTGTTATCGACAAAAAATCGTTTTTTAACGTTTTTTTACAGTTCACAGTCTCAAAAGTAAAATGCAATGATTCTTGAGAATAGAAAATTTTTGGTCGATAACACCCTTTTCTCAGACGCAGTCACATATTTCTGAGAAATTCTGACCCTCGTAAAATGATGGCACAAAATCTTAAAGTGTAATTCGAATTATTTCTATTAAACTTGTCAATCATGAGATTATCTTTGATAACGAGTCTAGTTGACAGAAGTTAATGAGGGTATGTTTTTTTTGCTCCCTTTAGATATTGTCAGAAAATACTGAGACTTGTGATTTTTTGATTATTTTACAAATTCATGTTTCCAAATCTTAATATGTAGATCACATGATTTTCTTTTGATTGGTTAATACTCACACAGCACATGATATTCATAAAATTTTTCTAAAATATTTCAGTGAAACATTTAAAATATTTCAATGCAAAGTTTGTGAAATATTGTTGCAATCAGGGAAGTGTCCACTTGTGAGGAAACATTTCATTGAAATATTTAGAAACTTTTGTACATAAGAGCACTCCAGTAATATTTTAGAAATGTTTCACTGAAAGATTAAAATTTTTTTTACTAAAAATCAGTAAATATTGTTATTATATTTGAGGACCATAGAAATCAAGTTCGACAAATGCGCATCATCTAGGTCGAAACTGGAAAGAATATTTCAGTTAAATATTTCTACAACTACTGTTACAATATTTCAAAATAAGCGGACATTTCTTTGATTGCAACAATATTTCACAAACTTTGCATTGAAATATTTCAAATCTTCCTCTGCAATATTTTAGAAAAATTTTAGAAATATCATGTTGTGAGGGTAACAGATCTTGATTTGAAGTACGGTCTGTTGACTGACAAATTTATGAGAGTAATGTTTTTTTTGCCCGGATATAATTTTTAATAAAAATATTAAGACAATTATAGTTTTTTGATGTTGGTAGAATCTTTACTTGTGGTTTGCATGAATTTGTTTTGCTCTTGTCAATTGTAAAGTATAATTTGCTTCCTCACAGGAAGCTTTGTAATCGTGAAGAGTTTCGATTTTTCAAAAATAATCTAAATCGACTTACTATCATCCGAAAAGCTTAAATACGAAGTTTGAAGGAAATGTCAGGATGTATGTACGTGTGTGTGTTTGTGTGTGTGTGTGTGGGTGTGTATGTATGTGTGTGCGTATATATATATATATATATATATATATATATGTCCCGCTTTTTTGTCGCCAGGATACCTCGAGAACGCTTTTACCGATTTAAATAAAAAATTTGGTAGAGTTTTTACGTAAATGTCAAGATTTGTATGGAGGGATTTTCAAAAATTCTCATTCGAATTGTTTTTACACCAATTTTTCGTTAATAAATCAGGTTTTTTGCATAAAATTTTTTCCCTAATTGTGATTTGAAGTAAGTACCGATAAAATTGTATTTTTTGCATC
>WNHD01001729.1:0-17592 GCA_011057455.1 Ganaspis sp. Gsp50 | reverse complement strand
TTGTGGGTCCTAGCTAAACAGCCAATAAAGGACCTAGTTTATAAAGGGGCAGATTAGGTAGTACCAAGTTAGGACCAACTTTCAATTTCTACACGGGAACGATTCCAAAAATGCAAGAAATCTGCCGTATTTAAGCAAAGAAGCATAGATAAAAGGAGGTCATCAAAATCTATATAAGAAATGATGGGTCATATATAAAAACCGACATTTTTTTGTAGGCTTGTGATATTTTTATACTTTCAGTATAAAAGTATCTATACAATGCGTATGATACGATTATAACAAAAATATTATTGCAGAATGCAAAGGAAAGCAGATTGTCAATTAGACTAGAATAATAATAATAATAATAATATAATCTTCCTTTATTACGTAAAAAAAAATTACCATCATTTCACGTACTACATTCGTGTTATAGAATTTCTGCTTCCTTTTTCAAATGTAGACATTGATGGCAAATTATAATTAATTCTGTCTTCCTAAAATTACCATATTGACATATAAAATTTCTTCTAAAATACAATTATTTAAAAAATTTTAATTCTCTAACAGTAATTAATTTGTGTAGGGTCAAGTTGGGTAAATATAAACATGGGGTAGATGCAAACAGTTCATTTTGACGCTTAATAAAATTTTTTAAATGAATTATACTAATAGCTTTAACATTACATCACACACAAAAGGTTTCAGATACTTTTTTGGTCTCTTTATTAAACACCTACTGGTATGTTGATGAATAAAATGTTGATAATCAAAACGAAAGCCTTTTAGTATTTCGTATTTTATTTGCGTAAACAAAAAGGAAATTTTTGCCTTTATTGTGTACAATTGTTCGTTATTTATACCAAAAAAGTATAATTCACTTTAATTTTTTAACTTAGTACATTTAGATGACAATAGAACATTTTCTTGTACTTGTTTCTACAAAAAGAAAAATAGAGAAGAAAAAATTACGCAAACGACTTTAAAAATAATTCTGTAAAAAATATTTCTCTCCATTAAAAAGATTAAATCCTCTTGAAATTGATGTGGATTTGGTTTGAAAGATTTACTATAAGCTTATGTATATACCAAAGAGTGTACATGTTCTATATTCATACAGGGAAAGTATATGTACACGAAAATACAATAAGTAGCGGCTTTAGTCGACGGATTCTGCGGACCTGAGAAGCATCGGCATCATACAAGTGCACCCAAGGCGGTTTTTTGTAGTTTCTCTCCTTTTTGAAGATATCCACGCGAGTGCATATATCCTTTTGTATAATGGAGAATGTATTTTCAGGTATCCCAGAAATCCAACATCGCCTAAGAGATCGGTTTCGATGGTATTTTTTGATGGTAAAAATATTCTGTATAGATCTCCGAGTGTGGCAAAAGTACACAGTACCCATACCGTTAACGTATATGAAACGTAGTTGTCGACTCATGGATTTCAAATACAACGCAAGTGTACAACTTCCGAACAACTCTTATCTTCTTTCTCTGGCACTGGGCCGACGTATCAACGATATTATCGATATTTTATTCGTATTTACCCCACATTGGCTGCGCGTCTCGTCTGCAACCTTGGTTACGGCTCATGAGTCCCTTCTACATATAGCTAGCAAGACATAGGAAGCTTCTCGGACGGTTGCTGTCTTTGTAAGCTTGGTTTGATGTATGCTCTTCTTCTTTTAGGCCTCAGATCCTTTTCCTTCTGCTCTCGTCTTGCCCACTGACTTGATAGAATTTAAAAAAGGCAGTGCAGTCTCCTGAAATATTGGAATTTAACCTCTATGAATATTAAAGCGGAACTTGCAATTTTCGTTTCAAGAGATGGGCTTGTCCATAAAGGTAATTCAAATTTCTGTACACAGAAGATTTGCTGAAGGATAAAAGGCTTATTTAAACAATTAAGGTAAAGTTTTTATGATTATTTAAATT
This sequence comes from Ganaspis sp. Gsp50, assembly GCA_011057455.1. Lineage (NCBI taxonomy): Eukaryota > Metazoa > Arthropoda > Insecta > Hymenoptera > Figitidae > Ganaspis > Ganaspis sp. Gsp50. The sequence continues at coordinate 15,669 of WNHD01001729.1, read as the reverse complement.
AGAAGTGCGAAAATTTAAAAATCTAAACTTCTGAAGGTTATCATTTTTTTAATTGAAGGGTAATATTTGCATAAATTATAAATATCATTGTTAAAATTTACAATTTTTTTCAAAAATACATTTAATGTGAATCATTTCTGTGTTTTCTTTTAAATTCATTTTGTCCAGTTTCCAATATTCACGTTATTAAAATTGAAATTATGCTTGGTTTTGGCAGCAGGATTTGAAATACCAGTATAACATTTTTTATCCTCAATATTTTTCTTGTGTTCTTTCATTCTTGTAGGAAGTTGTCTTTTTATTTGTCCAATATTATTTATTATTTTTATTTTCAGAAATATACGGGCGAACAATAAAAGCTTATTAATTAAAGCTAATCGATACATAAAATATAAACAATAATTTAGGTCGCTATGTTGAAAGTTCATATAATAATTCTTGCAATGACATTAGGAACCTTTGAAATCTGCTATCAAAGAAGTCAATAGATGGGCAAAGGGTATTTGCCTCTTAGTCTTCTTATTACTGAATTGCCACAGTAATCAGTACTACTGAATTTAACAAAAAAAAAACATGAAAATTTCGCAAAGTATGTTGAAGAGCATTCAAATTCAGTAGTCCCAAAACAGAGGGGTGCGAGTAATGTTATTAATAATTTTGTACAAGAAGATCATATCAGCAGCCAAAAATCTGTTATGCAAGGAAGGAATGTTAAAAGTTAAGCGCAATTCAGTACAGTCGTGTGAGAAATAAGTCATACGGTACGCCAGTCTGTCTAGCAACAAATCGCAAAAGATGATTCTGAACGTGTTCAAGTCTGACCATATGGGACTCACGATAAGGCGACCAAACAATACTGGTAAATTGTAAATTCCAACACTGATCTCACAAAGGCAAAATACAAAGTTTTAAGTGTATAAATATCGTGAAAAAAGGTAGAATTTTTAATAATAAAACCGAGTGACCTCATAGCCCTTCCACATACGAATGAGATCTGGCCATCGAATGACATACCACTTCGTAACATTACTCCAAGGTCACGAATAGCTGATACCCTGTGTAGTTCTTCAGATTCAACAAAATATTGAAAATTAAATGTCTCTTTTTTCCTAGAAAACGATATAATAGAACACTTTTTAATATTAAGACACATTCCATTTTATAAGCACTATTTGTGCAAACGATTTAAATCTTCTTGTAAGCAAATAAAATCATGAAATGAAGAAATTTTAAAATAAAACTTATATTATAATAATATAATACTGAACGGAAAAGTAGAGATAGTTAGTGAAAATGCTTTCCAAAATCTTCGATAACGAGCTAAGAATAACAATTGGGCGATAGTTTTTGATATCACTACTATCACCATCTTTAAAAACTGGAACAACAATACCTCTCTTCCAAAACGATGGGAAAATTGACTCTTTAATTGACTTGTTAAATAAGATAAATAGCGTTTCAATTAGTGAGGAACAACAAGATTTTATAAAAGATGGAGGGAGTTCATCATGACCAGGACCTTTACTGGTGTCTAAATTTAAAATCTTTTTAACAATATCATTTTTAGAAACAGATAGTGATTGAAAATTAACACAATTCGGCAGATTTAGATTATTATTCGAAGGAAATAATCCATTTGTGAAAACAGAACCGAAGTATGTAGCGAACGCATCTGCAATAGCCCTTGAGTCATTAAAGACCAAATCATTCAAATACATACTGCCCGGTATATGATGATCCCTCTTGACCGAATTTACAAAATTATAAAATTTCTTAGGATTTGTTTTAACATTGCGCACAATTTTTCTGATATAATTATTCATCATAATATATTTTAGACAGCGAACTACATTTCTTTCGTAGATCTGAGAAAACAATATAATCACTAAAATCTTTAGACCTTTTGTACTTGATATGAGCTGACTTCTTTGCAAAAACAAGATTTCTCAAATCAGAGTTGAACCATGAAGGAAAAGGTGTCTCTCGAAAACAATATGTCGGGACAAATAGACTAATGGCAGAATAGATACAATTATGAAAAACTTCAATATCTTGATCAATATGTAAATCACTTAGAACACTATCCCAATTTATATCATCAAGAAAACTGTATATAGCAGGAAAGTTTGAAAGATTGAAATTATATCTAAAATAATATATTTCTTATTATAATTATTACAATCAATTTGGTAAGTACAATTACTACTGTCTAGTGTTCGTATAAAACATCTTTATAATTGTACTGGAATATTTTTTTATGCAAAGTATTTTCTATTGAGAATATTATTTTTGAGTTTTTGTTATTGAATATATTTTTTAGAATATATATTCAAATTCCTTAATATATTTGTGTTTTTCAATTTTTCAAAATCTTTCTATTCAAAATAGGCAAAAGGAATCCATTTTCTAGCAAAACACTGCTAACCAAACTTAAGTTTTCTTTATGAAATTTTTCATCAGATTATTATCTAAAGAATATAGTACCCCGATTTTATGGTTTGAAGGATGTTCAGAAGCAAAATTTATGTATCTTCTTGACCATGTTTTCTTATGTAACCAGTTAGTTATGATTTTGTTATTCTCTAAAATTAAGGATAAATCTAAATAATTGATTTTATTATTAATTGATGATTCCAAAAAGAATTTTATATTTGGTTCTGCAGAATTGAAGGCTAATAGGATTCCGTTTATTTTAGAAGTTGGTGCACATATTCAATAATATGTGTGTTGAATAATATTGAATTAATATGTGCTCAATATATCTAAAATAAAATATTATTTTAAATTTAAATTATTGTAAAATTTCATTTTCTAAATCCTTTATTACTAAATGAGAAGCCACCTGTGAGACGAGTGATCCCATTGGTATGCCAAAAAATTTGTTTGTAAAAGGAGCCAGGAACTTAAACATAAATCCAAACTTTTTTAGACTTCTTTGTTAAGTTCACTATGATTTTTAATTAAATCCCAACGTTTATCAACTAATTTCTTTATAGACTCCCAAGAGATTTTTGTATATATTGACACAACATCTAAGGAGAAAATTAAAAAAATTGTCAGAAATAATATAAATCATTCTCTTTTGTATCCTGCAAAAATCACATTCTTGGAAGGCAGTTCCTTAAATTTGTAATGCTTGGAAACCCGCGAAAGGATTCAAGACATGCAGAATTTTTAGTTCGCCAACCTCTGAAGTGTAAACGCAAACTTGGCAAAGTTTCATTCGTACACCATGAACATAGTATTCGAGCTTGCTTTCCGAGCCTGAAGGTCGTGACAAACGACGTGGAGGTCAGTAAGAAAAAGCTGCTAGTATATGGAATGTTATCCGGAGAAGTTACGCGACGTTATACATACACTTAGCGGCAGTTTGTGTGGCAGCAAGAGGAAGGAAAGACAAGGAAATTTTAACCCATTGCATGCCAGGACAGTGTACTATAAAGAGCCACCAAGTTCAACGTATTTCCGATTCTACAAGGCCCCAAGGCATCATAGGAATCTCTATACTCTTTTAAGAAATCTCCCAACTTTTCTTTTTATTCCCTTTATATTCCTTTGTCAGATTGCTTCCTACGAGAATTATAATTGCTGGACAGTCATTTTGTCCTTGTCAACAATTATAATATTGTTATTTGTTTATTATCGTTTAAAATAATAAATTAATTACGTTTACAAATCGTTTAAATTGGGTTGCTATATTATTATTCATCAAGCAAAATTTACGTGCTCTAAAGCGCGCGAAAATTATTATTTAAAGAATTACTAAATTACTTTTATTTGTACCTATATAAAATTCCTATTCTTTAAAGAAATTTCCTTTAAAATTAGACTTGAAACACTAAAGTAATCAGCTTTTTAAAACATATTTAGCTCTTGTGTTTAATTCAACTTCTTTAAAATTCATTATTTCTACCCTTATAAAATGTTATGGAAACTTCAATTCAAAAGATGGGAGAGGGACCAATCAGGTCGATGGACTCATTGTCTGATTTGAACGCTCACCCCCTGGGTAAATAGAGTGTTCCTCTCTTACTGCAGTAAATGGGACACTGAGAGGCAGACCTTGTTCTTCGGTGTAAACTCGAGTTGATGATCCTGTCTCAGAAAAATTGGCGGTTCATCGAGACCTTTATCATCTTAATTATGAGAGTGAAGGATCTGGATGGCTGAAGATAAGCTGTGCTTTACTACTGTAATACTAGGCAGAAGAACGCCAGCAATATAATTAAAATAGGCTTGCAGGCAATCTTAGTCTAGTCCAAAGGAGTCATGGATAAACATGAAGATGACGACCAGGTCAATAAAATTTATGGTGCTGGCCTTAGATACTTTGAGGAAGGCCGCAAGAAACGCCAAAGTTTAAAGGAGAAGATTCAGGAATGAAAGCTCAGACAGGTTGTCCTGATGGATCAAAAAGTCTCAGAGCTCCAAATCACTATGCCAAAGAGTATTGTGGAGGTGACAGGTGTAGACGAGCACCCAGTTAGTGACGTTCTTGAAACCATCACTAATAAAAAGAAGGAGGCTCGTAAAAAGAAATAGGTCTCTCAACAAAAGAACAAGGCGGAGGAGGCTTATGAGCCACCAAAGCCTAAACTTACGGGTAGCGAAGCTGTCAAGATCTCGGCAATAGACCCTATATCCTACATTAATTTCCTGAAGACCATAAAGACGTCGGAAGATTCCTAAGAATTGGGTACAGACGTCCTAACAATCAGGAGAACTTTCAACAACAAAATTTTCCTATTGTCAAGATGGAGGAGAGACCTCCAAATTTGCTGCCACCTTGACAGACTCCCTAAACGATAAGGCCGGCGTCAAGGCTATCATCGACATGATGTCTCTCAAGATTAGAGACCTAGATGAGACGACGGCTGAAGACGACGTAGTCTCATCTACTCGAAACGTGGTTGGGTGGGTGAACGCCCACATTAGAGAGCATGTGGAAGCGGCAAGGTGTCAAAAATGCCTTGGCTACGGACATATGACTTACATCTGCAAAGGCCCCAACAGAGTCAAAAACTGTCAGAGATACGGAGGTGTGGGTCGCATTGCAATAGATTGCAAGGCAGAAAAGCCAAGTTGTTTAACTTATTCTGACCTCGGCAAGAAGGATTCTGTTATACAGTGAGCAGAATAAGAAAATAGACTTGTCTCTTTGGTTTCTGGATAGATCCAGGACGGCCGACATAAATGTATGCAATTCTACATTACAGGTTGACAGGTTTCTGGAGACTGGCAGTATGTTTGTTTGGATAGAGGTGGGAAATGTACATATGTACAGCTGCTACTTCTCTCCCAATTGCCCACTGGCCAATTTCGAAGCTGACATAGAGAATCTCAAATCGAGTCTTAGAGAATCCAATCTGGATATGCTTTGGCGTTATCAATGCGAAATCACCAGAATAGGGTAAAACAAGGCTCGATAAGAGAGGCATGATAGCGACAGAAATGTTCTCCAGGAACAACCTGATGATTGTAAACCGGGGAAAGGTATGAACGTTTAGAAGAGATACAATTGGAACTATTTTAGATCTAACGATTGTATCACCTTCCTTATTCAGCCGCACAAGTGACTGGCGGGTATCTGAGGTTTATACCGCAAGCGACCAACAGTATATCGAGTTTTCATTCTCAGTGGGAGACAGACGGAGAGGCGTGGGACAGGATTTTCCTAGCCGAAAACGCCACTCGTGGAATACGAAGTAACTCGACGAGGAGAAGTTCAGCCGAGCCCTCGAGGAAGCCCATCTAATCGAAAAGTCAGAATGGGTTAAGAAGCCGAAAAATATCGAAAAAAGAGGTGCAAGCGGAAACTGTTGGCGAGTGTCGCCCACGCTATATTGATGTACGCAGCAGCATTGTGGGCTCCCACTCTCAGAACAAACCGAAGTAAAGCCATGTGTTAAATGATACTGTCTGTGCAAAGATTTATAACTTTGCGTATTACCTCTACTTATAGGACGGTATCAACGAGTGATGCGAAGGTCCTTTCAGGTGTGCCGCTAGCGGACTTGTTGGCGAGGGAATAGGAGAAAGTATTTCTTCTTTTCAAAGAAAGAAATCCCTCTGTATATACAGAGGAAAATAGACCCAGCAAGGACTGCATCCGTAAAGAAGAGAGGCGCAGGCTCCTGAAAAGATGGCAAGAAAGATGGGAGAGGGAGGGAACAGGCCCATGGACTAATCGGCTAATCCCGACACTCGCCGACTGGATTTACAGACACCATGGTAAAGTCTCCTATTATATGACACAAGCGCTGCCAGGTCACGGGTGTTTTAACTCCCTTAAGTACCTGCAGCGCTTTGAAAAGATAGAAAGCAAAGCTTGTGCTTATTGCCAATCCTCCAAGGCCAACGTAGAGCACACCCTCTTTTATTGTAGTAAATAAGACACGGAGGGGCAGACCATGTTCAATGGTTTAAACTGCGATGTTACACCGACGAACATGGTCGTGCTGATGATCCGGTCTCAAGACCACTGGCACTTCATTGAGACATTCACCATATTAATTATAAGAGTTAAGGATCTCGATGGCCGCAGACAAGCGTGAATGGCTTTCTTTCTTTCTCATGTTATTATTTTATATTTATTTATTTATTTATTTATTTATTATTGTGTTTGTTTTGTCTTAATTTTTTTATCTTAAAGTTTTAATTGTATCATTCTATTATTTTACAATTAACAATCGAAATTTCAAATAGAACAATCAAATAACCGGTAACATTCGAACATATTTTCTGATTGGTTTATACTATTCTGCTAATCCTTTTCCTGTACATGTGACTCAACCCTTACTTTATACTACATTTTTTGATGATTGTAAATAATTATTGATTTTTACTGAAGATTCCTATATGGGATCCTACATAGGGTCCTATGTAGGAAATATTATGAGATCCTACGTGGATTCCTGTATATTTTTCTTTTAAGTTACAAAGTATGCTTTTCTCATAAGAAAATATACGTTTCACTCATGAAACATCCTATTCCTATATAGGATCCTAAAATCGCATATAGGATTTTATATTTGATTCAACCCAACGTAGGATCCCATATAGAAATTTTCTGTGTGGATCCATAAGGCGAGACGCAGGTTCTGTCTTTAATCGAGTGGTGGCGCACATCAATTGCTCTCGCAATTTTTTCCAAACTTATAGGTATTAAAAGAGGCTGCTCTCAGATAATCTTTTTAAAGCCTAGGACATGCTTATTTTAAAAAAAAGTCTTAAGGGAGCACGTTTTTGGTGGTTGCGTTGAACACGTAAAAATATATATAAATATGTATATAATATTGTTTATATTACTGAATAAATTTTTTCCTACATGTACATATTATATTAAAACACATTTGAAATCTTTTGTGAATCTCTCGTTCAAAAAAGGTTACATAAAAATCCATATAAATTTTTTTAAATTTTTCCTACATAAAATGTTACTTGAAAATAATTATAATTTATTTATTTGTTTATTTAAATCATACACGGGTACAAGACCCTTTTTAATAAGTACAGATTAATTACTCTACGGATGTCTAACAAATCAATTTGATTAAGATTGATGATGCTCGTACAATAAGCGACGCATGTTTCTCAAAAAAACACAGAAAGGAACACCAAAAAAATCTAAATTATTGTGGTAATAATAATAAATATTGTGGTATAATAATATATGTTGGAAAAAATGTAGGAAATTACAAAGGAATCAACATTGACTTTGTTTGGAAAGCACAGAAATTTTTATGTAAGTTCATATGTAAATTCCTATATAAATTCTTATATAAATTCCCATATAAATTCCTACTTTAAATAGGAATTCATATGCAATTTTACATAGGACCCTATATAGAATTCTATGTAGAATCCTATGTAGGATCCTATGCAGGTATTTTCAGTAGCGTTAAATAAGATTCCAGGTAGGGAAAATTTATGCAGTAATACAAAAATATTTTTTTATTGATTTTTATATAGGATTTATGAAATAAGAAGTGATAAAGAATTTCAAATGGTCTTTTACATAGAAAATTATATAAGTAATTTTTAATAAAGATACATTCCAGGGTTTCATGTGGAATTCTATGTAAGATTATATATGGGAAAAAATTAGTTATGAATTTTTCAATCATTTTTTATAAATTTACATATGGAAAATAATGAAGGAAATTGACAAGGAGTTTTTTATATTAAAATATGTTTTAAAATCTTTATGAAAACACAAAGGAATCCACATAGGTTCTGATAGGATAACACATTTACAAATTCCTACATGAATTCATATTTTAAATCTTGTGTCACTTTCCCATGGGATTTAATATGGGATTATATATTAATTCTTATGAGAACATAGGAATTCTTGTGGATTTTTTTAAAACTCTTTCTTATGTTTTTGGCAATCATTCGAAATTCTAGACCTCACGTTATTGGAATTCACTGATTTGGGAGATTATACGCCAGAGAATCAAAGAAAAGCGAGAGGAGATCACGCTCTGGTATTTTTATTTCAGCCATTCCGAGGACAGTGGATCCAAAACATTGTGTATGTGTACACAATACACTTTCATATGAAAATTGATTAAATTATCTGACAAAAGAAAAATCTTAAAAACATGATATTTTCTCACTGAGAGAAGCTTACAAATCTCTTTGAGATACGTATCCAGTAATGCTCAGGACCGTTCCTGATAAGTAGGTCCGGTTTCCTGACGTTCGGGTCTCTTTGAAGACTACAGATGGAGGTGACTTGATCGGCGGCTCTGAGATCTAGGCGAAATCTCAGTGAGTTTAGCCTTGCACTCATGTAGAGCTTGATGAGGATCGACGATTTAATTCCCCAGCACTCGTGGGATTCTTATATGGATCAATTTAAAGACACATGGATGAGAGATGGATGTTAATAAAGCAGATACCTCATCGGGGAATCGCGAATCTAGCTCTGTGGATATACCACAGTCTCAGATGGGCACCGAAAGGGAACCTAAAGGGACAAGGTTTGGAGACATGCAGGACCTACTTGTTCTCTTGACTGTAAAGGCTAAGAAGGCAAGTGGTGCTGAGAAAAAGAAACAGAGACTCAAACGTCTAGCGAAAATCGCATCTGGACCAAGAGGATCCGGATGAAACAAGCAGTCCAAGGAGGGTACGGAGAATCAGAGGATCACGAATGCCAAGTGCATGAAGCATTCCAAAAAGTCTCCGAATCATCTGAGGACAACTAAAAAAGCGAAAGGCCTCCAGAAGAGAACCTTATCGTATGTTCAGACGGCGAGGGAATCCCTTAAAAGGTCCATCTTCGCTGAAGGCTACCCTTAGGTGGGACTGTCGTTAAAAGACTTAGACCACTACAGGGAGGCCGTCTAGGAGAGGATGCTGTCGAATATAGATGGCCCTCCTCCCAGATTTGATGTGCCCAATGTACGCAAAGGGGCAATCAGGGTTGCATGACTGCACTCTGATACGCTGGAATGGCTTAAAAGTCATATACAGGGTATCTGTGAGTCACTGTGAGGCAATGGGTGGGCCCACTTTGAAAATAGACCTGAAACATTCTGCAGAAACAATGCTTGGTAGCAGAATATGGCGAGGCAAAGATAAAGGACCTTGTTTTAAATGGATGTCCACAAGGAGGGGTATTATCGCCTCTATCGTGTTGCTGATGATTTCCTGATAATATTGAGAAGACTTGTTTTAGAGGAACTCTTTGAATTAATGAATAGGGCACAAGGGATCGTAAAACAATGGTGCGATCATATTGGTCTGCCTGTAATTCCGGAAATGATGAAGTTAGTCATCTTCACTATGAAATATAAGGTCCCTAGATTAATAGGGCTTTTATTCTATTGTTAAGAGGTAGAAATTTCTAAGTCAGTTAAATATCTCGGAATAATTCTAGATAGAAAATTGGACTGGAAAGAACATCTAGAGTACCAGAACAATAAATTTTGTACTGCATTTTGGATTTGCAGAAGGTCAATAGGATCGTCCTGGTTTCAAAGACCGAATATGGTGCACTGGATCTACAGAATGATTCTGAAATTTAGATTCCTGCATGTGTTGCCTGGTGGCACAGGACGATATTCACTACGGTGAAAAGTAACTGACGCAACTACTGGCAATGATTTTCAGAGGGATTACTGGAGCAAGGAGAACTACGCCAACGCCGGCGCTAGGCTTCATGCTCTCAGGAGAACCTCTGCACTTATCTGCGGTGACTAAAGCCGCACTCACTATGAGTAGGCTGAAATCACAGGGTAGATCAGATCGAGGTGAAGAACACACTAGATTCCCGGAATCTATTCTGACTATTCTAAAAGTAAATATAGTACAAGACAGAATGACGAAGAAGGTTAAATTTAAACCAGCATTCCAAGTCAAAATCCCGTCCAAGGAAGACTGGAGGAAGGGCTTGTCCAAGACTGGTGATGTCTGGTATACAGATGGATCCAAAATGAATTGCGGAATAGGAGCGGGTATATATAGTAGCAGTGGCTGCTCTCGAGTTTCAATATAATTGGGTCTCTTTACCACAGTCTGGTAGGCGGAGTTCTGTGCAATATCGATCTATGCTCAGATGGTACTTGAGAAAGAAACATCTGGGAGGCGGACCACTATCTGTGTAAACAGCCAATCTGCTTTGGCTGCGTTAAGGAGTCCTATTATTGAATCAAAACTGGTCTGTGATAGCTGAGAGAGTCTGGAACCAGCACTTGGTATAATGCCGAGTGAGGTTAAAGGATCCATCAGTAGGTGGATTCAGAGAAGACATGAAAGAGTTTCGGCAATTACAGAAGGAGAAAGGCAAGCGAAAGCTCTGCTGGGAATCAATCTCAACAAAAGTCGATAGCGAGATCTTCTTAAACTCAATAAGTTTAGAGTAAAAACCCTTGCTAGGCTGATTGGCAGAGGATACAATGGGTATTAAACCTAAGTGTCCACGTCCGTTATAGTCTGCCAATTATCCTTTTTTATACAATACAATAAAATACAATCTTCGACAGAAAATTGCTGTGGCATGAACATATTTGCTTGAATGTGGGAAGAGCAAGTCGCATTATTAATTCTATTAAAGTACTCGCAAGAGTAGGGTAGAGTAGAGTTGAGTCAATTCTAGATATTCATGAGTTAGATTCAAGTGTGCGTAAGCTAAATACTATATGTCAATTCTCATGTTCTAGTGATGTCATCAAACGTCTTAATTTTAAGACACTCAGGGTTGAGTAAATTTTGGATATTAAAGTGTTAGGTTTAAGGGTGGAAAGGGTTAATATGACACTTTCCATCTTCCAGTAACGTCATAAAACGTCTTAAATTTAAGACTCTTAGGGTTGAATAAAGCGTCTTAATTTTAAGCTCAGGATTCGGTAAATTCTACACATTGATAATTTAGGTTCAGTGTTGGGTAAGTTAAATATCATAAGTAATTTTCATATTCGATTGTCGTCATAAAACGTCTTAAGATCTGAGTACAATACGTTCGTGAAAGTTTACCTTACATGTTTCTGCGCTGGAACCTTTAAAGTAACGTTGTTCTAAATTCGGTCGAGAAATTCATTTAGGTTTCTCCAAGAAATTATTACAGGATCCTTAAAGGAACACTCACAGTTTTTCAGAGGTTCATTACACGATGCTTAAATGTCCCTGTGAAGGAGTTTTTAACTGGGTGGTGATCCTAATAGGAAAAAGTTTGTATTACCAAAATCATGAAACAACAAAAAATAGTTTCTTTCGCACCCAAGGTCAATTTACACAGTCCACTTTATTGCCTTTGATAAAAATTTTCTTGTTTACAACCCTAAGTTTTATCTAAAAGAAGAATATCTAAAGCTAGAATTATGGAATCAATTTTAATATCTGACATATGACATTTTATGGAATGCGCGTTATGATTAATAATTTGTAAATGTTCTAGATCATCTATAGAAGATTTTCTAAAAACTTAAAATTGGAGAAAAGTGATACTGATTTAAATTTAATAAGTTCTTTTCGAACAGAATTATGTAAAGGAGGGTTAAATCTTTTTTGGCTTATAATGTAAAGTCCATTTTCACTTCGTCAAAGTGAGCATGCAACATATAATGATTGTCTTTTTATATTTTGTTGTACATTAACAACTACCGTATCTAAACTCCGTCCTTCACTTTTATGTACTGTCATTGCTTCAGCCGTCACAAATGAAAACTGAATTTTCATTATTTGACTATTCGATGATTTCATTCTCTTAATAATAAAGCGAGCGAACGAGCGAAGATTGATTGAAGTCTGTCCAAAGAAGTAATGTTTCTTTAAAAATGTCTTGTTATATTCAAAATCAATCTTTTTTTAATGCTCCTGTCACGCCATTTACTAATCCACCAATTATGTCAATATTTACGGTCATCATATATTGTGACGTTGTTTCTGAACTAAACACATCACAAAAGTAGTTCCCTCACGGTGGCACCGAAAAACTACTTTAAAATCGCATATTTCGCGTAATTGATTATAATCAATTAAAATTAATAATTATTAATTTTATTTTGTGGACAAGCTCGTACTCAACATTTTTAATTTATTTGATTTATAAATTTATTCTTTTGAAAAATTGTTTGTTTCCATCAATCTATTGATTAATTTTGAAAAAAATGCTACGTTGTATTTAATAATAAACTGATTTTGTGTACAACGTTTATTTAGTGTTTTTTGAGAACAACAGAGATCCGTACTTCTCAAAGAATTGTATTTGAAAACTATTTAGTTAAAAACTATTGTGACGTGGTCAGTCGGAAAGAAGAATACTCGATAACCACCTGTCGGCGCCAATTCAAGTCCCAAAATACAAATTTGAAGCAGCCTACTAGAATTTACGGCTCAGAACCGAGAGGTGGCTCCATCCAGTGAGGCTACTAAGTGGTGCGTACGAATGCTTGCGGGTGGCGCGCACGAGACGACTCCAGTGCGAGTTTGGCTACCGTCTCCAGCAGCAGCTGCGAACGATCGTGGGTACTCCGAAAGACTTTTCAACGGAGAAATAAAGAAATGATTGATTACTCCAAAGTTCTCGACCAACTGAAAGGTTAGTGGTCAGACTATTTCTCGTCTTTACCGAGGAATCATTCGATAGGGAAGTGTGTGCCAAAGTACGTAGAAGCCGGACAGCGTGGGTCAAGAAGGACGCCGACCGGCTGACCCGTCTCCGTCTCTTTTTCAACAGTCGCCGAGAAGTGTAGGAATTCTCCACCTTCAGGATCTAATAGAAATAAAGTTGTGTGTTCTTTTTTCTAATATGAAAAACCAAGTTTGATGTTTAATTGAAAGTTTAAGTGCAATGCCTGTCACCCCCATTTTCCCCTCTGCCACGGCGGAACCTACGATCCTTTTCTGGAGTCTCACGCTCGGCGTGGAGCTAGCCGTGCTGTAGTTATTGCCGTTTGTTGCTGTCGGAGTCTGAGTAGATTTTCAAATCTACCTGGCGCCCAGAGGAAGGACCTCCGGATAAATAAACGGGCTTCGATGGAAGTTCGTGAACTTAAAGCGTGGAGTTCATGAAATCGGTGTTGGCGCTGACAACGTCGCCATTTTTGTAGCGTCCCATTCTCTTTCTAATTTAGAGAGAGAGACAGTAAAGAGAGAAATAACGTTACAATACCGTAATTCTATTTTAAAATTTAGTCTCTTTGCATGTACGTGTCTTTAATATGAAGATCACTAATGTTTCTCAGTGCTTTTTTATAACTTTCAGATGCATCCCCTATTATTTGATCTATAACGATTACTTCTCCACCAATGTACGACTATTTATTAATTCAATATAATTGTTTTTCATTTTTCCTACTGACATATTGGTAAGGCAAGATGTAAAATTAGAATCATTCTGTCGCAATATTTTTGTTAATTCGTGATATTGAAAATATCTTTCCCATAATGTTGAACCTGCTAGGAAGGGTCAACTGATTCGTTTGTTGTGGAAGAAATATAAAGCCATCAAAAACTGGTGAAAGCTGTCCAAAATCTCCAACAATAATAGATATTCCAGCAAAATGTTTTTTGTAATGAAAAATTTGTTGTAATCTTTTATTAATTATCTTTTATTAATTAAGAAGAATAATCTTGATCCTTCTATTGATATTTCATCAATAATAATTAAATTTAAATTAGCAAGATTACAAGGAAATGAGTTCGCAATACTTGCTAATAAGTCTCTCATTTGATATCCTGCCTGACTAAGTGGTAATCCTAATGCATTATGAATTGTTAAACCTCTTACTCCAAGTGCTGCTTTTCCAGTTTGTGCATTAAGAATTATGTTAGTATCATCTGGGTTAATTCCAGGAATACTATTAAAATATCTCATAACAGACTAGTACATAGCTTTTTTTGAAAGACTCTTTCCCACTCCAGCTCCACCACTTATAAAAAAGTAAAAGAGGTCATCGGATATTTTGAAATGATTGATTGTGTGGAGAAGCATATGTCTTTGATCATTGTTTAATTTTCTTATAAGACACAAATATTTATCTTCAGAAAATATTCATGGACCATAAAAAACCATATTTTCTTCAGTTATTTCAGGATAATTATTAATATTATTAATTATATCTGAAATTTGGTTTAGGTATTTATATCCATCAATTGGATTGATGTATATTGCTTTTATATTTTCTTCTACTTCATGAACCCTTTCTGATTCGTTTGTAATTTTTAACATTTCCTCAAATTTAGTAAATTTATTGAACATGGAACTTTCTTTCTCTTATTTGTTAAGTTTACTTATAAGACACATATTAATGGCTAATTTCTAGCAAATTTTCTAGTTCATTTCTTCATGGAGTATAAAGCATAATCTGTTCTCTGTAAAAATTATCTGCATATTGTGCTATATTATATATTCTATATCTTAATATTCTATTCTTATATATAATCTTCTTATATCTTTTTATATATATTATATATATTCTGATAGATTATATATAATCTATCTTAATATATATATCTCAAATTATTTTGTAATTTCGATTTTTTTTTCTCCTTTTTTGTAATTTCTTTTTTATCTTCTAAATTCTTGCTTTTCTGAATCTTTATAATCATTATCTGGATTTCTGTCTCTCTTTTCTTGAACTATCTCTTTTTTCTCATAACAAACGTAATATTTTGCGAAATTGGCTAAACTCATATTATTAAATATTTCTTAATTTGCTCTATTAATATAATAATCAAGTAAGCCAGTTGCATTGAATCTGGATTTAGGGATATTGAAACATTTTCACTTTTAAGTATATGATTTTAAGTATATGTCATTAGGATGACAAGTATTAATATAAATATTACTTTCAGTTTATCTAGATGTTGAAGTACGCATGAGACTATAAATAGCTTCTTGTGTACAAATTTCTGACACATTTAGAAATACATTTGTTACTGTTCGAAATGAATCTCTCAACTCATAATTTATTCTTTTCATTTCATCTATAGCATCTCGTAACAATTTTGACACACCAGGGTCATATTTATTTCCTGCACAGCACCAGATATATTTTGAATATTTTAGAGAAATTGCACTGAAAAGTTAGAAATATTTAACAGCGAGGTTTAGAAAATGTTGTGACGTGGTTTTTGTTAAACCCGTCACAAAAGTGGTTTCACCGCGGTCTCGCCGAAGAACCACTTTTAAAGATTTCGTAATTTAAAATTAAAATT
>WNHD01001728.1:0-23689 GCA_011057455.1 Ganaspis sp. Gsp50 | reverse complement strand
ATTAAAATTAAAATTAGTATTAAAATTACAATCAGCAATTAAAAATCGTATTAAAATAAAAATTAGTATTAAAATTAAAATTAGTATTAAAATTACAATAAGGAATTAAAATTCCTATTAAAATAAAAATTAGTGATTAAAACTAGAATTAAAATTAAAATTAGTAATTATAAATTAAAATTAGTATTAAAATTATTATTGGTATTAATATTTTTAATATTTAAATTAACCTGTTAGTAAATATTAAAACTATTAATTAAAAAAACTTACGAGGAAAAGTGATATCTCCGGGATAATAATAATAAGTAAACTCTGCGTGAAGAATATTGACATCCTCGGGAAGACAAAATCTGTCTTTATCTCCTAAACAGAAAGAAACAATGAATAATTAATTTCGCAAATTCAAGAAAAAATCGTAGACATGCTTGTATCCGCAGACACACAAACGTGCCCAAGATTTTACGTCACGAAAAGTGAATTTCAACTAACAACAAAAATCTCCAGTCGACAAAAATATCTACAATCGTTAAAAAAATCGTCAAAGAAACTACAATCGTTAAAAAAAATCGTTGAAAAACTACAATTGTTAAAGAAAAATCATCAAAAAAATCACAATCGTTGAAAAAAATCATCAAAGAAACTACAAACGTTGAAAAATTAATTGTCAAAAAAAAACTGTGATCGCTAAAAAATATTCAGTTGTCAAAAAATAGATCAAAAAAATCAGTAATTGTTATAAAAAACTATGATGTCTTAAAAAATTATGAATTGCAAAAAAATATAGAGAAAAAACATCTTTTCTGATTTCAAAAAACGGATCATAAAATTTCAATCAGTAATTTCAATTCTTTTAAGTTCAGCGTAAGTATGTATTTGTTATTTAAAAATTATTTCAATTATAAAAAAAATGGTTTTTTCACAGAAGGAGCTGTTATTTAAAGATAAATAAAATAATAAATAAAACAATAAATTAATAAATAAAACCCAAAAATGAATCCAGAAAAAATTCCTAATGAAATCCGAAGAGTGAGAAAGTACGACCCGACGTTTTAAACAACCATGATCAAATTTTACGTGCTAAATCTGACATTGCGTTAAAATTGGTCGTCACATGATTAACTACTAGAAAATTTGAAACTTGTTTACTTCTGTTACATCAACACAAGCACTAAATCTACAATCGGCAGTACCTGGTGAAGGCTTCTTCCTGGATTGAGCTGTGCAATAGGTTAAAAATATTATTATTGAATATTAATCGAAAAATCGCAAATCCCGAATTGAAGATGATCAATTGTCGAATATCAAAAATACCTGAAACGAATTCTTTCGGGATCGGCTTCCGAGTCGAGGTTGTAACTTTATAGAGTGTAAAATCGTCAACTCGAATCACGATACAAGTCGTCATCAGCTTCGCCAATTGCTCTAAAACATGATTCTTCACTGGATTTCCACTCGGCTGAGACGGGGGTTTTTTTTCTTGAGATCCGCCACTTTGAACCGAAGGTTTGTCCGATTCGTCTCCACTCGATTTCATACTAGCACCTGCAATTTATAAAGTTTGTAAAAGAATTTCATTATTATTTTGTATTATTTTCTATTATTTTGTATTATTTTTATTTATATTTAACTATTAATTAAACATCTTTATTTGTCAAGTATTGAATTAATATCGTACCACTTGCATTTCCTTGAGTACGAGTCAAAGGAGAATGTTGGGACCTTCCGGAATCTATAAGATCCATAAATTGTCCCCTAAATGCGTTTAAAGATTGCTGTAGCCATTGGCTGTGAGGCGTTGCACTTTCTTTATAAAGAGCCCAGTGTTTTCTGTCAGCAATCGCTAAATGATATGGATAATAATCTATTTGGAATTTCACCAAGGAAATTTGAAGCGCTCCCCCGTCTTTCAAATCCGGATGCAGAGATCTTCCATCTGAAAATTAACAATTGAATGAAAATTAGTAATTGAATGAAAATTCATAATTTAACGAAATTTCATAATTAAATTGACATTAATAATTGAAAATTAATAATTGAATGAGAATTAATAATTGAAAATTAATAATTGAATGAGAATTAATAATTGAAAATTAATAACTGAATGAGAATTAATAATTAAAAATTAATAATTGAATGAGAATCAATAATCGATAATTAATAATTGAATGAAAATTAATAACTGAACAGAATTCCATAAATGAACGAAATTTAACTATTTGTTTCCATTCGACAGGAAATTCGCTACGATGTCGAATAATTCACAGCCCGGGCATAAAAGAAAATAGAAATTCCATAAATTCGATATTTAATAGAATCTGAAAGGAATTTCACCTCCAGGGTCATCGCAAAGGTGAAGATCGATTCTTTGAGAGAGAAAGTGATAGGAAGTTTCAACAACGTCGTATCTGGAAAATATTTTCGATATCGGAGTGTGACTCGCACTTTTCGTCCTTGTTTGTTGGGAAACCTGTGCCTGATGTTCCGGCAAAACCTAAAAAAAATCGAAAGAAACTTTAGCATAAAATATACAATTTTCGAGAATTTTGTCTAACAGTTTATCTTTTGGAAAAAGAAATAAAAAAAGAAAAAGAACAACAAAAAAAACAAAATTATCTAAATAGGAGTTGTTTGCTTTCATTATTTATTTATTTATTTATTCACAAATATAAACTGTAATAAATTATTATTAAAAATTGAAATAAATGATGCTTGAAAAAAATGATTAAAAAAAAAGAAATTTTTATTTATTCTTTATTCTATTCTAAAAGAAAAATAGAAATTAATGATTGAAAGAAATTATCAATAAAATAACCTCGAGCTTTCGAGCAGCTTTCGTTTTTCTTTCCAAAACTGTTGCTTTTTCGATTAAGCCTCCCAGAGAATCGATAAAATGAAGAGCAGCCTTTAATTGAGAATCAGTCAAAACCCAGAGAAGGTCGTCTAAAATAATCACTAATCTTGATCCTATTACAAAACAATCTGCAACAATGAAAAAATTATTCAGAAAAATTACCATTTTTATTAAAAAAAATAGTTATATCAATTATTTTGATGAAAAAAAATATAGTTTCATTTTTGTGAAAAATATAGTTTTACTTTTATGAAAAACATAGTTTTACTTTTATGAAAAATATAGTTTCATTTTTATAAAAAAAAAATAGAACCATATTTATTTGACGATAAAAATAGTTGTAATTTATCTATTCAAATTCTTCCAGAATTTTTGACGTCAAACTTATTTTGTCAAATTATTTCGTTATAGTTTATGGCAAAAAACAGTAAAATAGAAAATAATTGAAAAGCTAGAGAAATGAGAAAGAACTGAGATAAAAGAAGTTAAAAGAAAAAAAACAACATTCTTTTTTTAAATGAGAAAGAAAGTATTTTGAATACTGCTTGGTTGACGAACCGGAAAGTCTCTTTTTAATCGTAATTCTACATCGCGCTTGATTTGTGAGCAAACGGAGTGGCGTGAGATCCTTGTCTTTCGTGCTCCAGGCTTCGATTCGCACAGTTTGCCACTCGAGTTCCTTGAAGATGAGCAACTGTCCCCGATCAGGATCCTTGACCCTCGTCATTCTCAAATCACTCCGCTGCCACGCCGGGGACTTTGACTCCACCATTATTCGCGACATCTGCAAAAAAATCATCATTTTACTAACACTGATTTCAATTTACGCCAAAATTCGAACACCTTGTGAAAAATTAATAAACAAAAATAATATTAATAAATAATTAGTAAATTAATAATTAGTAAATTAATAATATAATAATATAATATAATAGAATAATATAATATAATAATAAATTAATAAATCCAATGAAAATAAGATTGAAATTCCAATCAACATTTTTGAAACGTAATTAAAATTCCAATCGATATTATTTACGAAGCTTGTTTTCGAAGCTTCGAAATAACAAACGATTGATATTTTCGAAGCTTAATTACAATTTCAATTAATATTCTCGAAGCTTAATTAAAATTACAACGGATTAATATTACCAAAGCTTAATTACAATTTCAATCAATATTTTCGAAGCCTAATTAAAATTACAATGGATTAATATTTCCGGAGCTTAATTACAATTTCAATCAATGTTTTCAGGGCTTAATTAAATTCTCAACCGGTTAATATTTTCGAAGCTTAATTACAATTTCATTAAATATTTTCAAGGCTTAATTAAAATTCCAATTGATTAATATTTTCGAGGCTTAACTACAATTACGAACGATTAATATTTTCGGAGCTTGATTAAAATTACAAACGACTAATATTTTCAAAGAATAATTAAAATTGCGAACAATAAATATTTCCGAAGCTTAATTAAAATTTCAATCGATTAATCTTTGGGGGTGTATTTTTTTTAAGAAAAAGTTTGTTTCGTTTGGTAATGAAAAAACCCCTTTTACCTGCACTGATGCAATGAAAGCTGGACTCTTAAATTTAACAGAAACGGTATTAACGGCGACGGTTATTCCATCGATGACTTTATGAATAAAAGAATATTTTGCGGGTCCAGCGTAGGAAGATAGTCCTTGGGGAGCGGACATACTTCTTAAATCTTCGACCGTTTCTACTTCTATTTGAACCTCATCCAAACTCTGAAAAATTTGTATTATTTACTCGAAATAGAACAAATAAAGAACTACAACAAATAGAATTACAAAAAATATAATTACAACAAATAAGGAAATTACAACAAAAACAAATTTACAACAAATAAAATAAAGCTTCCTCTATTCGGAAGCAAAATTATACCAAAAAAATTCTAAACTCAGAGAAAGAAAAACAAAAAATTCTGAATTTCTAATTGTAATTCTAATTAAAGAAAAAATTATAAATTTAAGTAAAAACGAAATACAATAGATGAAACGTTTTGAAAACAAAAAAAAATTTCAACAGATAACAATTGTAAACAAATACAACATTTTAAAAAGATAAAGAATGTGTAATTCTGTATCTTCGAATTAAGTTATTAAAAAAGATAAGGAAAACAAAAATCTTAAATCTTCTGTAATCTAAAAGAATTATAAGTGAAATTTGGATAAAAATCGTAGTCGACAATGATTTAAAACGACATTTTGCTTTAAAAATGATAATATAAAAGGTGCAATTTTATAAGTTTTGTCTTGATAATAAAGTTT
Organism: Ganaspis sp. Gsp50; assembly: GCA_011057455.1. Lineage (NCBI taxonomy): Eukaryota > Metazoa > Arthropoda > Insecta > Hymenoptera > Figitidae > Ganaspis > Ganaspis sp. Gsp50. The sequence goes on along the minus strand of WNHD01001728.1, from coordinate 18,543 downwards.
TTTAGAAATAAAATTAAAAAAATAATTATTCATTAAGTGTACCAAAAATATGGGAACACTTTTCAGCTTTGTCCACTGAATTCGAAAAGTGACTTTGTTGCACCAAGCACTGGTTAATCGCAACCATGATGGTAATTCCAATAAATCTGTTAAAACAATTTCGTCGAGTTCCAAATTTGAGAGTTCTCCTTCTCCTTTAAATGTGCTCAAATTTATTTTGTCCGCCGATAAATTTTTCGTGAATCTAAAACAGAAGATAGAAATTTTAGAACAAATTACGTGCTATTATGATTTATTATTAATTATCTTCTTGCGTTTTTTTCTTTTAAAATTTAGGTAAATTTACAAAAATAATAACAACAATAATGATGGTAATATTAAACAAAAGAATAAATATAAAAAGTACAAGAAAAGTTGAGTAAAAATTACTTTTAAAAATTGTTTAAAAAAGAATAAAACCTTTGTATCTAAAACTCCCCTTTTAATTAAATTATTATATTGAATTATAAAATTAATATAATTAATAATATTAATATAAAAAATTATAATATTACGATTTATTATTAGTATTATCATTATCATTATCACTATAATCATTGTTCAGTTATAAAAAAGGCTTATAAAAATATATACAAAATGCATACATCACAAAATTGCGATTGAAAATTAAAAAAAAAACTACGCATAAAATGCATCAAAAGAAAGGAGGAATTTAAAAAAAAATAGAAAAAATCCAAGTGAAACTTCAACTTTCACGCCGTTAACTCCCGCTTTTGTTGTTTAAAAATAAAAACTGCATGAAAAAATGACAGGAGCAGACGTCAAAATAAACCCCCCCGTGAAATTTTTTCTTCTACTTTCTACTAAAATTATTTGCCAAATTTATAAGGCCAGCATGACACAATTGCGCAGAAAAGAGTAAAATTAATAAACGATTTGAGAGAAAGTTAATTGGGAGAAAATACATTGCTTCTTTAAACTAATAGAAGAGGACAAAACGTGTCAGATTAGCTTATGTCAAGGGCGGTGCAAATTTAACGTCGTGAAAAAATCCTTTAAAAAATTCCAATCTTTATGATGTCGATGGAAAGGGTCTCAAAAGCCTACCTTGAAAGATGCTTTAACAACTGGTTCTTTATTATTGACACCATTTTTGTGATTATTAATTACTTTTTATAACGAACAGTAAATCTTTGCATGGTTAGATTCTAGACATTCGACTACAATCTACTAAATCCATATACATATATTGACATTTATATGTATTGATATGTATATTAATGTTCTGTACCAACATGGGGAGGTAAAAAAAATTTGCCGCGCAGTGTCGCCAACCAAATAGGTTTTGTTTTCTTATTTTTTAATATTTTCCGTAAGGAAAAAATATTCATAATTGCCTAATATTTTGTAGAAGTCACATCAATCACTATTCTACAAAAATGAATTTATTTCATTAATTTTAAAATAAAACAATGCAATCAATTTTAATATTCACTCCTTTATTTTGAAATTCGCGCCAAACGTGCGCCATCTACCGTTCGATGAACAAATCATTGATTATAAATTTAATTTATAACCTAGAAAATATAAATATAAAAAAAGTGCAGAAAAGTGTTTTTTTGACGTAACAGGTGCGAATTTACATAAATTATAATTGCAAATCGTCCGAAGATAGTAGACGGTTATGTAAATGAAAACTTTTTTTACTAAAGTGTTGAAAATACGAGAAAAGTAATTTCTTAACCTCAAACTATTTTTTAATGTTTTTGTGATTTTATAAAAAGTGAAGTTTAATGACTTTATTGAAGTACGTGTACTAAGTGCGCTATGCTTTTTGTGCGTGAGCGGATGAATTTACTATTTTAATTTCAAAAACGTGACAAAGACATTAACGCGAGTCAAAGTATCAAGCTGTCAAGTGATGGATTTTGTGAATTGTGACAGATTACTTTCACCTTCGGCTAAAAAACATTTAAATTAATGCAGCGTGTACAGAATTTATTATTTTTTAAGGTGAGTAATCGTTTTGTAAATTAGTTTGACAAAAATTGTTGTCTCTTTGAAAGAAAATAGATTGAAACGACTTCGAAAGTCTCGGCAAGTGATTCTTGAAATCAAGTAACGTGGCAGATTCCCAAAAAAATAGAAGTCCGGAAATACTACTTTTCCTTATTGTACTTTTTTTATTCTTGTATCATACTTTTTGTATTATTGTATCGTTCTTTTGTATTCTATCGTCTTTTTCTATTCTTGAATTTTTATAAAAGCTTTCTTGCTTTTTTAATATGAAAGAGGAATTGTAAAAAAGGAGCATAAAAAGTGGTTTTTAATTTTCGCTTTAAAAAATATGAAGAATCGAAATGTGGTAAATATATTTGAACTTGAAATTTGTTTATATGATAGAATGCATACCGGTTTGTTTATTATTGTCTTTCTGTGTAGATGTTTAATTTAAAGTTCTCTTTAATTTACGCTTTTCTAAACGAAATTTCCGGCTTTTAGGAATCATGGTCTTCTACCGGAAATATTAATCAAGAATTTCAAGATAAAGAGACTCAGAATTCGTTGAAAATGTCAAAGCAATATCGTAAGTAAATTTCATTGAATTAATTAGTTAATTAAGAAAAAAATCATAATTGTTAATTGTTCGTAGAAATTTAATTTCTTTAAGTTTGCGTTATTTTGATTTGAAAGGGTCGTAATGTGTATCTAATGCGATAATTTTTATTTCAGAAAATGGCCAGTATCTCAAGTACATGAGTCTTGTAACCCTTTCGGTACAAAATGCTCTTGTTAGTCTCAGTATGCGATATTCTCGCATTAGACCAGGAGAAATATTTTTATCATCCACAGGTTCGTTTGAAATTTTAATGTTTTTGAAAATTGATAAATATAGGCATCTTTAAATGATAATTGAAAGAAATTTGCATCAATTTTCTACAACAATGACAAAGCAATTAATTGAAAACTAGAGGAACATTTTTTTGAAAAGGATAAAATAGAAAAAGAATAGAAAAGAGAAAATGAAATGAAATAAAGTACAAAAGAGTACAATAAAATTTAACAAAATACAAATAAAATAAAATTAGAATAAAATACAAATGAAAAACAAAATACGAATAAAATGCAAATACAAAAAAACAAAAAACAAATAAATTGCAAATAGAATAAAATAAAAATAAAATACAACAAAATACAAATAAATGAAAATATAATAAAACCAAATTTGATTCTAAAATTGAAATTTATTTGATTTTACAGCGGTTGTGATGTCGGAGGTAGTGAAACTTGTGATATGCCTGAGCCTTGTTTTTATTGAGGAAGGAAACAACGGAAAGAGATTTTTAAATGCCCTCGATTCCACAATTATTAAGCAACCAATGGACACTTTAAAAGTTTGCGTCCCATCTTTAATTTACATAATTCAAAATAATCTTTTGTATGTATCGGCTTCGAATTTAGACGCAGCAACTTATCAGGTACTGCTTTTTTTAAAAAATGCTTTTATAGATAAAAAAGAACAAAAAAAAACTTACGAAAATTAATCGACAGAGAGGCATTTTGGTTCATAATAATTTTGATAAATTGAAGTTAAATATTATTGAATCAAATATTATTAATTTAAATATTGAATTATAATAGTATTAATTGAAATATGGAGTTAAATAGTATTAATTTAGATATTGAAGTAAATATTATTAACTTAAATATGCTTTATGTTAATCAATATTTATATATTTAAATTTTCTTTGTATTTTGCCAGTGCCATTTTGCTCGTGCACTGGAAAATAAATAAATAAATATTGGCTGGAACATTATTTAATATTGTTAGTAAGAACTCAGGGTTTCTACAAATTTTTCTTCAGAAAATTCCATTAGTTTTCCATGATTTCTATGAGAAAAATAGAAAAAGTTCCATGATCTTTAATATATTTTATCATTAAAAAATGACTTTTTCAATATTTTGTAAAAATTTAAATTACTGAAGATCATTATTTTTAATTTTAATACCATTTTAGGTATTTTGAAGTGTTTTCAAATACTTTGAAGTATTTCCAAATATTTTGAAGTATTTCCATTATTTTGAAGTATTTCCAAATATTTTAAAGTATTTTAAAATATTTTAAAGTATTCTGAAGTAGTTTGAATTATTTTAAAGTAGTTTTAAGTAATTTGAAGTATTTTTAAATATTTTGAAGTTGTTTTCTGTAAAAAAAAAAGGTATAAAATTTTGGTAAAACTTAACAAACATCATAAAGAAAATTAATTAAATAAAAAAATAAAATGTCCATGATATAAAAGAAAATTCCATGAGATCTCCATGATTCCACGAGGAATAATGAATTTCCATGTTTTCCAGAGTTGTAGAAACCCTGAGAACTTGAACTTTTGACTCGGGATGATCGATATATATTTTTACCTTATTAAATTAAAACCTCATTAACCTTACCTTATTAACATTAACTTATTAAATATAAATTAACATTTATATTTGATAAAAAACTTGAATTAAATTTCAAATTAAATTAAAATATAATTAAATTTCACCTTAAATTAAAATATAATTAAATTTCACCTTGAATTGAAATATCTCTTTTCAGGTGACCTATCAATTAAAAATCTTGACAACGGCCTTCTTCGCAGTCGTAATTTTGCGAAAATCCCTGCAAAAGCTGCAGTGGCTAGCATTATTTTTCCTCCTGAATGGAGTGATCCTGGTGCAATTAGCGGAAAACGGTCCCCAGAAAGTGGCATCCGGAATAGAACAAAACCGTCTCCTTGGATTTGGATCCGCTCTCACTGCCTGTTTCCTCTCCGGATTTGCGGGAATTTACTTCGAAAAGATTCTAAAGGGTTCGGACATTTCCGTTTGGATGAGAAATGTCCAATTGAGTCTGCTTTCCTTGCCTTTTGGACTCATCACCTGTTTTATGAACGACGGCGCCAAAATTGAGCAAAAGGGATTTTTTGTCGGCTACGATTGGTTCGTCAATTATCTCATTTTACTGCAAGCTTGCGGCGGATTAATTGTTGCAATGGTTGTGAAACACGCGGACAATATTTTGAAAGGATTCGCAACTTCCTTGGCAATTATCATTTCGTGCATCGCGTCCATTTATTTGTTCAATTTTCAGCTCTCTCTGCAATTCAGCTTGGGCGCGTTTCTTGTCATTTGCTCCATTTTCATGTACGGACATCAGTCAAAGAGTGCTGCCAATGTGAAAAGCTCGCTTCCTGAAAAAGTATGAGATTTGTGAAATTAGGCACTTTTTTGAAATTGAAGAAGAGAATTTATCAGAATGTTTGTAAATGTTTTAGAATGCACTGCACAAAGTAGACGATGGTGATATAGGCCTGTTTTTTGAAAGTATTACAAATCTGAGAAACTAAGTTATTAATAGATTTTTGTTATAGAATGAAATACATATTTTTCTACATTATATTTTTAGGACTGAGAATACGATTTTGTATTCTTCTTGTACTTAACTGTATTTTATTCGAATAAATGCGATTTTTATCTGATTATTATTTAGGATTTGGATTATTGATTCCTTCTTTTTTATTTATTTAAATGGTGATTCTTTCATTTTTTTTTTATTTTGAAACTGGTTGTTTGTTTTATCTTTTGCTTTTTATCTTGTTTTGTTTCTATCTCTTTTTTCTCTTTTCTTTTTTCTCTCTCTCTCTTTCTCTCTTCTTTTTTTCTCTCTCTTCTGTTTTTTTCTTTCTCTTCTTTTTTTTTCTCTCTTCTTTTCTCTCTCTTCTGTTTTTTCTCTCTTTTCTATTTCGCCTTTTTATAGTACACTTTTCTTTTATTTAATTTCTTTGATTCCTTATAGAAGAAACTTTGTTTCTATTTCTGTTCTTTGTTTCTGTTTCTTGCTAAACTGCGAAAAAATATTCTGAAAGTGCTTAATTGAGAAAAAGTAAGTTTTAAATAAATATAAATATTTATTCTAGTAATACAAGGTTCGGACAAAAATATCTTTTAAAAAAATAGCTATTTACTGAAGACAAAGAAACTATTATTACTTAAAATATTTTGTTTGTAAACAATTAAAATAGAATGCAACTATTACATTCTTAAACAATTAAATTCTTACACAATTGAAATTTTAGATAGTTGTGTTTTTTAATAGTTGAATTTGTAAATAGTTGATTCTTTAAATAATCGAATTTTTGAATAGTTGAGTTTTTAAATAGTCGAGTTTTTAAATAGTCGAGTTCTTAAATAGTTGAGTTTTTAAATAATAGAATTTTTAAAAAGTTAAGTTTTCAAATACTCGAATTTTTAAATATTTAAATTCTTAAGTAATTAAATTATTAAACAATTAAATTCTTCAGCACTTAAATTATTAAACAAATAAACTCCTAAGTACTCAGATTACTAAACAATTACATTCTTAGGCACTCAGCTTATTAAAATATAAAACAATGGTTAAAAATACTGGTTCGAATATTATTTCGACTATAATTTTGAGTACTTTCGCGACAAAAAAAATTCTAAAAATATTTTGAATCTTTCAAATCGAAACTTTACGTGACATTGTGACATTTTTTATCATTTCCGTCCACGATTCCGTCATTAGAAAGTTTCTTAAATTCTGCGATAACTTTTTCCAAACTGTCCGCCACATTTTTCTTCTCTTCCTCCAAAATTCGTATTTTCTGCTCGAAAATGTTGGCCTCCGCTTGCGAGAATCCTTTCACATACGAGAGTTCTTTTTCTTTATCCTTTAATGCGATTTGCGTCTCTTTTGAAATTTTCTTCTCTGCGGCTAAATCTTGATTGGCAATTTGAAGCTGCTGCTCCAAATTTCGAATCTGATGCTCTAGTCTGGTAATATATCGATTTTGAGGATTAAAAAAGTCCGGCGTCAAAAATTCTCCAAAATCGCCCATGTGTTGAATCAGTTCTGAAAAACGTTTTCTTTTGTTTATAAAAAATAGAATATTGTGGAGAAAAATAGAATTGTGTAAAAAGAGAACTGTGCAAAAAAGAGAATTGTGCAAAAAATAGAATTGTGTAAAAAGCAGAATTGTATAAAAAGTAGAATTGTGTAAAAAGTAGAATTGTGTAAAAATAATTATTTATAGAAGGTAAAATTCTTTTCGAAAGAAAGAAGTGATTAAAATGAATTGTGTGTATAGGAATGAAAGAATTAAATAAAAATATGTAAGTTTTTTACGAGTGAGCTACTGAAATAGATACCTTCGCTTTTTAAAAATGATTGAAATTCGTTTACTAACAGTCCACTATCTTGTTCTAATTGCTCCAAATTCAAAGAAAGTGCTTCGTTTTCCATCAAAGAATTCTTTAGTTGCACCTTAATTCCCTAAAAATTAGATTAAATCATTAAAAACGTAATTCATTTACTATCACTAATTATAATTGTTGTTTGACATTCTTATTTGTTAACTTAACATGTAAACATAAATGTAACACTATAAATTAACTGTGATTTTAAATTAAATTATTCATAAAATAAATTAATTGCATGATTTAAAATAAAATGTTTTAAAAAAGAAATTGCAAGGATAAAATATTGATAGATTAAAAACTATCATTTTTCAAAAAAACTTACTTCCAACTGAAGATTTCCTTGTTCTTCTATTTCTGCATTTTGTGCGGTACTGATTGTTTTCAAATTTCTTAGTTCCTTTTGACAATATTGTAATTCTAATAGAATTTTATCCAACATGTCATTAAGAAGATTGACTTTTGAATGATGACAATTGCGCAGTTTGCTTTTTAAAAACGTAGACTTTGCAGATTCGTGTTGAAGTTTTGACAGAAGGTCGATAATTGGATTATTATCCGCCATAATTTTTAAGTTAGCTTGAAAAAACATAAGACATATATAAACGAAGTTAAACAGTAGACAGGAAAAGAAGAAATAGAGAAAACAATGCAACAAAATAATAAAGAACAACACAGAAAGAAAAACAACAAAGAAAAATAACAATGAAGTTGAATAAATTAACAAACGAAGAAAGTAAAGTAAAATGTTAAAAGGAGAAAAAACAAACACTCTGATAGACAAAAAACTAAAAAGGAGACTAAAGAAAACAATCGTAAAAAATGATCAGAACAAGAAATTAACTAAACTGCAAAAATTCAAAATGCACTTTTTTTAGGTTAGAACAGCTACTTTTACCAAAAATTGTAACTCACATTTTAACCGATTCTTGTTTAAAGTTTTCGTAACAATTTGGAAAGTAACAACAATGCCGAAAACATAAAAAAAGCGCTTTTTGGAAACAAGTACAAACACGTGTCAAATTTCTCTGTTTGAATCGCAGACTATGAATGACGTGAAGTGAGGCAAAGAAATAAATCTCGAATCGAAATCTAGTGATAAATTCAAAATAATGATCCTTTTGGACAAGTTTTACAGAAGGTGAACGCAGCTTTATTGCATAAAGGTGCACCTTTATGCAATAAAGCTGCGTTCACAGACTTTTTAACACGTAGTACTCTTACCAATCTTACGTAACTTACACTGACACCTCAAAATTCCACGAAACGTCTCAACTCTGCATGTGATAAAAAAGTTAAGATGTAGAATATGTCAAATGTCAACAATTCCAAAGAAAAGATTAATTATGAACATAATTTATAAAGAGAGACTATTGTACAAATTGTGAATAATTGATCCACCTGCTCTGTTTACCGTAAATAAAAATGTTCACTTGAAAAGTCCTTTTTCAATTATTGATGAGCAAGTACACAATACACACCAGTATTTTATACTCCGAAAAATTGACACTTTCTTTTTACAGGTGGTTAAAAAACGCAGCCATTTTTTAATTAACAATTGCCATGGCTCAGTGCAAATTAACAGCTCGTGAATTTATTGTAAATACATTTTCTCCCCAAGTCGCAGCAGTTTGTTCCAATAATGCCGAAATCACCTGTCAAAAAAATAATCTCTCATTCACAGAATTGCTTCAACCTTTCTGTCGACTTAATTGTGAAGGTACGTCACGAATTATGAAATTCGTCTTCAAATTCTGTTCAATAATTGCCCGCCTCTTGTAGGCGTTAACAATTCGTAAAAACGAAATAGCGATTTTAGTTAATTCGTAAAAATCATCTACTTTTTAATTCTTGCTTCCTCATAGGGAAGGATTGTTTTTTCAGGTTTAATTTTTCTGTCCAGTTTAATAATAAAGGGACTTTTTTAGGACATATCAAGGATCCTCAAGGGAATACGGTAGGAGTGCGCTGTCTTCAAATATCGATTAACGATGTGAACAAAACTCCACCGGAGCCGTCAATAGCGAGGAGGATGTTAAACGAGACCGTTAGTTCTTCATTTACGGAGCGTTCTACAGTTGTTAATACTGGCTCAAAAGAGCTCAGTCTTCCGGTGTCGATTCCTTGGTTCGAGACCTGGAGAGACACCTTTCTTAGCGTTCAGTATCCCTCTGATCACGAATTTACGAGACATTTTCTCGCCTGCATGATAGTCGTCTCCACATCCGACGACGAACCTCTCGAAATCATCCAACAAATGGCTACCAAATTAAATCAAAGCATCCCCGGACAGCTGCCAAAATGGTTCAATAATAATGTCCTCCGATACTACATTTTGATCCACGACACTTATCAGGACAACAAGAAAAAGTACTCACTCTTTCTTTTGTTAATTTTCAGTTAATTATGCTAAAAACGTTAAATTTTATTTTCTTTTTGATTTTCTTTATTTTCTAGTTGATTTTCTTTATTTCCTAGTTGATTTTCTTTATTTCCTAATTGATTTTCTTTATATTCCTCTTGATTTTCAGTTCAATTTTCTATTTGATTTTTTTATTTTCTATTTAATTTTCTATTTGATTTCAATTAATTGATTTTACGATCAATTATTATTATAATAGTGGTGACAATTTTCAATGCATACTTTTTATGCTTTTTGCTTATTTATGTAATTTTCGTTTCAGGGCTGAGGACGTTTTTAAGGAAATGAAAAATTTGTATGGGACGAATAATTGTTTTCTACTGCAAATGAATTCAAGGCCTCCAGGTCAAGCGGACGATAATATACATCTTCCTGATCCCTGGAGTCAATTTATCGTCAAAAGCGGAAATATTGCAAGTAGTAGTGGCCAAAACAGTTCGCCTAGAACTCCCGCAGATACCAGCGGAGTTTCTGCAATGCCTTGTCCTGTTAACACAGAAACTGAAAAGTAAATCTTTTTATCAAATTTTCAAAATTTGCTTTCCGCTCTTTAATATCTATGCCACTTTTAAACTCTTCTATTTAAATTTCCACTATTTCATTTTTGTTCCATTAAATTTTTCCATTCTTTTAAATTTTTGTTCTTTTCAATTTTTGTTCTTTTTCAATTTTTCCGACCTTTTCAATTCACTTTGTTATTTTTCAATTTTTCTGTTTTTTTCAATTTTTAATTATTTTCAGAATTTTTTCTTTTTAAAACGTTCAATTCTTTATAATCATAAACGAATTACGAGATTCTTTATTAAAAGAAAAGAAAGAAATCACAAGATTCTTTATTAAAAGAAAAGAAAGAGAAATAAATCACAAAATCCTTTATTAAAAAACAGAAAGAGAAAGAAATCACAAGATCCTTTATTAAAAAAAAGAAAGAGAAAGAAATCACAAGATCCTTTATTAAAAAAAAGAACGGAAAGAAAAATTGTTCTTTTCGAGTTCCTCTTTGGAATTTTCGTTTTCATTTCCTCTAAATTTTTCCGTTTTTCCAGGGTGATCCACGTGGCGACACCTTTAACGCCTCAAGCCTCGAGTTCTCCAGATTTTGCGGATTTGGTGAGCAATGCAGAGATTCCTGAAACGACAGTTCAGCTGGAAATTGGTCAAGAAGCGGTTCCAATCACGATTCATCCACTGAGTCCCGTGAACGAAAGCGGCGACAATTTTATTCCAGGCAATTCTAAAACGCATTTAGACAATTCTCCGATAAACGAAAATGTCTGGGATGATTCTCCAGGACAAACGATAGTGCAGCATGGAACAAAACTTTCCTTGGAAGACCTCGAGCGACTAAAAGTCATGATGTCTGAGTTTTATCTAAAAAGCCTGCTGCCCTACGTAGAAAGGCAAATCGGCCTCCTAAACGACGTTATTTCTAATAAAAAAGGAGTCAGCAGGTCCCTCTTCAGCGCCACAAAACGCTGGTTCGGAACCAGCAAACCCGGAGTCCCGGGTTCTGTTCCCGCAAACGTTGTCATGTAGGTTTTAGTTTTTGCATAAAATTCGCATTTTTTTATTTTTTATTTCGGGGATCACAGTTCGCCTTTTTTACCTAATCCTCTATTTTTACCCTTTATCCCTTATTTTCAACTTTAAAGAAAATTCCCTAAAACACCTAAAATCGAGTATTTTTCCACCGTTTTCCCTAATTCTCAATGAGTTTTTTTATAATTTTTCAACAATACTTCAGATTACTTAAAAATACTTCAAATATTTAAAACTACTTCAAGATAATTAAAAAGACCTTAAAATACTTTACAATACTTCAAAATATTTATAAATATTTAAAATTACTTTAAATTATTTGCAATTACTTCCCAATACTTCAAAATATTTTAAAATACTTCAAATTACTTAAAAATATTTCCAAATACTTCCCAATACTTCAAAATATTTTAAAATACTTCAAATTACTTAAAAATATTTAAAAGTTTTTAAAATCTTTCAAAATACTTCAAAATATTTCAGACTACCTACTTCAAAATACTTAAATTTACTAAAAAATATTTCCCAATGTTTCAAATTTTTTTAAAATACTTCAATACATTTGAAAACACTTAAAATCTCGTTCAGATATTTAAAAATTTTAAAAACTAATTTAAAATACTTCCAAATACTTTAAAATATTTCAAATACTTCCCAATAATTCAAATTATTTTAAAATACTTCAAAATATCTAAGAATTCTTAAAAATCTTTAAAATACTTCAGACTACTTAAAAATACTTCAAATATTTAAAACTACTTCAAGATAATTAAAAATAATTTTAAATACTTTACAATACTTTAAAATATTTATAAATATTTAAAATTACTTTAAAATATTTTCAAATACTTCCTAATATCTCAAAATATTTTAAAATACTTCAAAATATTTCAGACTACTTTAAAATACTTAAATTTACTTAATAGTATTTCCCAATGTTTTAAATTTTTTTAAAATACTTTAATACATTTAAAAACACTTAAAATCTCGGATATTTCAAAAATTTTAAAACTTATTTAAAATACTTCCGACTACTTAAAAATATTTCCAAATACTTTCCATTAATTCAGATTATTTTAAAATATTTCAAAATATCTAAGAATACTTAAAAATCTTAAAAATATTTCAAAATACTTAAAAATACTTAAAAGTATTCCATACTGCTTCAAAATAAAATACTTAAAATTACCTTAAAATATTAAAAAATACTTAAAACTACTTTAAAATACTTCATACCTTTTTCAAAATACTTAAAAATATTTAAAAAAAATTTTAAATACTTCTCAATACTTCAAATTTCTATTCTGCATTCTCTCTTTTACGTTTTCCGTCCCACACTCTTCACTTTTTATGCAAATTCCACCTTCTATTTATTTTTAATTGTACCTTTCTCTGTTTTAGTTACACGGCAGAAAGTCCGGAATTGCAGTTACGAAGACTGGGCGATCTTTGTTTTATGTTTGGACTCTATGGCCTGGCTTATCAAGCTTATCACAATGCGAAGCGGGATTTTGCGGCGGATCAGGCCTGGTTGTATTATGCCGGAGCACTGGAAATGGCGGCTCTGAGTGCGTTCATGCAAGACGAAATGACGAGAAAAACGATTGAGTATATGGACGATGCGATTTTAACTTATTTAAATACCTGTAAAATGCCGCAATTCGCAACGAGAGCGACTTTATTGAGTGCGGAGTGTCTGAAAAATCGTGGACTTTACGCGGACGCTGCCAAACAATTGATTAGAATGACCAGCGAAGATTCGGACCTAAGATCTGCTTTGTTATTAGAACAGGCTGCTTACTGTTTTATTGGACCGAAAATGATTCGAAAATACGCTTTTCATATTGTAATTGCTGGTCACAGGTTTTCCAAAGCTGGACAGAAGAAACACTCGTTGAGATGCTACCAGCAAGCGAATCAAGTAATTTTTATCTATTTATTATCGTGTTTGTTTACTTTCATTTTTTTTCATTTCATACTAATATTGATGTTTTAGGTTTACTGTGATAAAGGATGGTCTTCCGCTGAAGATCACATTCATTATACTTTAGGGAGACAAGCGGCGTCTTTAAAACAAACTGCATTTGCTGTTAAGGTTTATGAAAAGCTATTAAACCCGGTCAGTAAACAGCCGGCTCTCCAGCAAGCAGCGTTTCTTAGGGAATTCATTCACGCCACCAACGTAAGCGCCTATTTTCATCTTTAGAAAGAAACTAGAAAAAAAAAGTTCAGAAAATTATTTGCAGTGTCGCTTTTGTCCGAAAATAACAATATTTAAAAATACTTTAATGCATTTTAAAATACTTAAAACTACTTTAAACTGTTCCAAACTATTTCAAAATCCTTCAAAATACTTCAAAATATTCAAAAATATTTAAAAATAATAGAAATACTAAAAATTGCTTGAAATATTTTCAAATACTTCCCAATACTTCAAAATATTTATTAACACTTAAAAATACGTTTAAATATACTTCAAACTATTTAAAAATGTTACTTTTTTAGTATTAAGTAAAGAATAAACAGATTTTAAAATATTAGTATTTTTAAATATTTTAAAGTATTATATTACTTCATACTAGTTGAAAATACTTTTAAATATTTAAAAATACTTCAAAATATTTAAAAATTCTTCAAAATATTTAAAAACACTTCAAGATGTTTAAAAGCACTTTAAAATACTTCAAATGGTTATAAAATTAAAAATAATGATCTTGAGTTATGTAAATTCTTTCAAAGTATAAAATTATTCATTTTTTAATTACATAAAAAATTTATTAAAAAATATCGTGAAACTTTTCCTTTTTTTCACGTGGATATTATGGAAAACTCATGTAATTTTGCAAAGAAAAATTTGTAGAAACCCTGGATTGAAATTCTAAAATTCGTGATCGTAATGCTAAAATTCGTGCTTGTAATCCTAAAATTCGTAATTCTAATACTAAAATTCATAATTGTAGCCTTAAAATTCGTGATTGTAATCCTAAAATCACTCATTCCGAACCTAAAATTCCTACTCCTGAACCTATTATCCACCACTGAAAACTAAAAACCCCTTTTCAATTCCAGGCTCTCAACCAAGAATCAAAATCCGAGGAGAAAAATCTCTCAATTTTGCCGCTTCCCCTGATTGACGGAAACCAAATAAAAGTGCTTCCAGGTCCTTTATTGAGACAAGGGGACAATTCAGAACTCGTTGCGCAAATGTCTGCGATTCTCCAGGATTCCGACGACACTCGTTGGTCAAAACTCGAAGAACGAATCGTCACCGAGGCTCAAGGATCAGTACCCATGATTTTCAAGCCCTCCATTTCAATCTACTCCGACCTAAGTAACAACTCCTCGAAACCGAATGTCGTGCTCGACGAGCCTATTTACTTCTCCATCGAATTAACAAATCCTCTCCAAATCTCCTTACCCTTCAGCGAAATCACTCTCCTCTGGTCCTTCCAATCCAAAGACGGCGCAACTTTCTCAAACGAGTCTGCAAATTCCCAGCACACAATCGAGACCCAGACAATTGACAGTTTCCTCCTCCAGCCCTCTTCCAAACAAGACCTCGTCATCAGCCTGAAACCGAAAATCGTCGGCGATTTACAAATCCTCGGCCTCTCCTACAATCTCTTCAGTTCAACGGATTTCACCACAGATGAGACGCGCAATATCTTCATTTCCGGCAAGAGGACTTTCCAAGTGAAGGGCCCGAGACTGAAACACGTGAAGGAAAAACCAGGCGCGGTTTTTTACGGCAATGATTGCCGATTGTCCATGAATGTCCAGGACAAGGCTCCTTTCATGCAAATCTCCTTTTCGAAACTCTCGCCGGAAATGCTGGCAGGGGAAATGCAGCGAGTCGAGTTGTGTTTGAAAAACACCGGAAACGCTCCCTTGACGAACGTGCACGTTGGCTTTTCGAATCCGAAATTGATTTCCTTCCCAGAAAGTAAAGCGGAAAATACGGAGAGCAAGGGGGAAAACAAAGCGGAAAAGGCGGAAAGCAAAAGGGAAAACAAAGCGGAAAAGAAGGAAAATAAAGAAGAATATAAAGAAGAATATAAAGGTGAAAATAAAGGTGAAAATAAAGGAGAAAATAAAGTGGAAGATAAAGGAGTAAACAAACCGGAACGGACGGAAAATAAAAGAGAAAAGAAAATGGAAGGCAACAAAACGAAGAACAAGAGCGTTAGTAAAATTGCCGTGGGTGCGCTGAATGTAGGGGAGAGTTATAGCGGCGTTTTTTGGGTGCGGGCACCGCAGGAGACTGGAAATCACAAGCTGGATTTGCTCTTTTATTACGAGAATTCGGAATTAAAATCGAATCCGAAGTATCGAGTGAGTCGTCACTCGTGGCACTTGACTGTTCTCGATTCGATCCAGGTGAGTGCAATAGCGCAGACGAGTTCGATTGGTTCAACTCCGACCTTGAACTTGATCGTGAGGAGCAAGAACATGAATCAGGTTCACGATCCCTTTATGAACGAAATCGAACTAACGAACGTGGCCTTCAGGAGCAAGAACTGGACTTTGATGGACACAGTTTCGCCGGCGAATGTCACGAAAATCCAGCCGCAAGAGACGTCGCATTTTCTGTTGAAATTGACAAGAATAACGGGAGCAGAAAACCGAGAGAAGGAAGAGACGCAAGATGCAAAAGATTCGAAAGATTCGATAGGTACAAAAGATTCGAAAAGTACAAAAGATTCGAAAGACAAAAAAGAAACGAAAAGAACGAAAGAAATAAAGGACACGAAAGAATTATGTTCGAGTGTTTGTTTAGTAAACGACAATCCGGTGACTGACTCCCCCTACATTGATTTCATTGAAAAAAGGGATGCCAATTCTGAAAGTCTGGATTCGCGGGAGTTGGACAGTTTCATTTTGATTGTAAATTCGGTTTTGATTTTACGATGGCGAGGGAAAGTGACGGAGAGAGGGACGATTGTGAGAGAGGCTGTTGGTCAGCATCATGTAGATATGAAAGTTTTAGGGAAATTTTACAGTGAACCGGCTGAGAGTAAAGCGGAGCCGATAGAGTACGGAGCGAGACTCAAGATTTTTGGACCCGATGCCAATGTGGACGCGAGGACTTCCGTTTTGAAGGTGGATACTTACTCGGAAGCGGAATGCCAGAAAAATGTCATTTGGTATTCTCTGGAGCACGTGAAGCATGCTTCCGGTTGTAATGCTGTTGCAGAACAATTCGCCGAGGAAAGTTGATGTTAAGATTAACACGATTGGAACGAGCAGGTATTTTAGTTTTGATGATTGGTCATTTTTATTTTATGTGTCATTTTGTTTTCTTTTCTCTTCGATTTTTCTTTACGCTTTTATTCATTTTTTCGTTCAATTTTAGGTGCAGAGGGGGATTTTCAATTTTGAAAAAAGGGAATTTTTAATTTAAAAAAAAGGGAATTTTTAATTTAAAAAAAAGGGAATTTTCTACCATAAAAATGAGATAAAAAAAATATAAAAGTAAAAATAAATAAATAAATTATTTATAAATTAATATTAATTATTTAATTTAAATTATTTATTTTAATAAATATAAAAGTTTATGAAAATGATGATTTTCACCCCTTAATGATTTTTGAATCGTATTTTATTTTTGTTCCAGTCAAACACATTTACCGAGCATAAAGTCTCAGCTCTTCACACCGCAGGCGTCAACTTTTTTTCGATACGCAGGACACACGGCAATTGAGTGTAATATGGAACCTTTTGGATTTGAGAAAATAAAATTGCAAGTTATTATTCCTGCTTCGGGAACTTATGATCTGGCTTCTAGGATCGACGTGTCTGTTAGAATTGTTAATAGAGGCGAATTTATTCCACAAAAATGGCACGTAGAGAGTATTTGTATTGTTAATAACGAGCATTGATAAATTTTTGTGCAAAAGGGGAAAGTGAGGACACTGGAGTATCAGTCATCTACTATTCTTTTTCCTATTATAGTAATAATTAATTGAATTATTACTATAATAATAATTGAATCATTATTATATGATTAGAAAAATGGAATTTAAGAATTTGAAACGAGACTGAGATTACAGTGTCTAGTGTGTAAAATAGTGTAATAAAGTGCACACTAGTTAATTATTTTTTATTTAAAAATAATAATCCGAATAGTGCGCGAGGTTCCGGAAATCGAATCTTGATTTTTCTTTCAAGATTCAATTTACAGCGAATTTCGTCCCATTTGGATTGTACTTCTGTCATTTTTATTTTACGTTATTTTCGATTGAATAATATTCAGTGTGAAAGCGAGTCGCAAGTTAATAAAGCAAATTGTACGAAAAACGTGGAACAATAACGAGAAATTGAAATAAAAATGACAGTAAATTGTTACTCGAATATTCGAATCTAAATAAATTGAAATCTAGGGAAATTAGAATCTTTATGATGGTCTTTGGTCTCAAAAGTTTAAATTGGAGCATCTCCGATTTGTTTAATATTTTTAAATTGTGAGACAGACTATTGTAAGAAATTTGTAATATAGGAACTGTCTATAGGTATTGTCTATAGGAACTTTGTAATAATTAACTTTAATAAAAACACCAATGTTATAAAGTATTTTGATAATTGTGACCATTTATTTTTTTCAATCATCATTGCGTTTCGATAATCATTATCAGTGAGTTCCGATAATTATCATTGTTTTTCGATAATAATTATAATTGTTTTTCGATAATAATTATTTTGTTTCGATAATTATCATTGAGTTTCGAAAATTAAATTATCATTGTTTTTCGATAATAAGAACCAATGTTTTTTGATAATCATGACAATTTATTGTTTCGTTAATTACTCCCATTTATTGCGTTTCAGTTGAGAAACATGACAGTATTTTTGCTTCAAAACATGAGTGTTTTTACTTCAAAACAAGCAGTTTTTGCCTCAAAAAAAGACTATATAATTGCTTGAAAATACGACAGTGTAATTGCTTCAAAATACAACAGTGTAATTGCTTCAAAGTACGACACCATTTTTACTTAAAAACAAGTCTTTTGCTTCAAAACTCGAGTCTCGGCGCAAAACTCCATTCTTACCAGTATAAAAAATGCAATCAATAAAAGCGATTTATCAAAATACACGCCTCAATTAAAAGATATCTAAAATGACAAATTAGTGCCATTTATTAATCAATAAATTAATTTACTTATTTTACTGAGTTCTGGCTAGGCTTTTTCTGTTTTTTAACCTCCGTTTCGATGGGCGCAGGCTTAACGAATGGAATTTCGTTCTGATAAGCTTCCGGCATGAAAGATGCCAGTGCTTCCGGTACCTTGACTCCCGTCTCCGTCTGATTCATCTCCAAAAGCAC
>WNHD01001727.1:0-17605 GCA_011057455.1 Ganaspis sp. Gsp50 | reverse complement strand
TTATACTTTTTAGATGAAAATGAGTTGATTTAGACTATTTTTGGAAAATCGAAAATCGGCACGATTACAAGGCTTCCCTATGAGGAAGCAAAATAAATATTTAAAGCAAATAAATTTTTTTCAAAATCAGGAATATAAAAGACAGTTACAAATAAATAGTTTAATAAAAAAAAATTTGGAATAAAATGAAAATTTAAACGTCTGATTCCTGAAGTTTGTACAGAATCATTAAAATAAAATCGGGTCAACATGACTTGTAGATACGGAATTAACGACCGGTTTTGATAACGTTACCGGTTAGAGAAGCCATGGACTTTAAAGCTTATATCTATAACCAATCAGCGAGTTTTAACGATCAGGCAACAGAATATTCAAAGCGTGAAGAAGAAAAGCCTAATCTGTTATAAAAAATCGACTGTTGTGTTAGTGGTGGTCACACTATTCACATTTTTAACAATGCAATTACTTCTTAACTTATAATTATATTGATTTTTAATCGAAAAAAAAATTATACAGCATTTCATGACGTGATAAATTGATACTAAGTGTCCAAAAATAATTATTAATAAGTTCTCAATATGAAGTGGATAAACGTCAGTGAAACTAAGGAAAATTCTTATTAATTAAACAATTACAACGTGCACTTAATATCAAACCGATTTTGTGGTTTTTAATCATACAATTAAAATCTATTGTTGTTTTTTGTATTTCCATCAGTTTTGCATATTTTATTTTATTTTTTTTTAATTGTCATTTTTCGTAGGTTTCGACTTTCTTTTTAGTTTTTTTGAGAAAGTTTCTTTTTCGCTTGTTTTCGCTTGTTTTTGAATTTTTTAAAATTATTATTTTTATTATTATTTTTATTATTATTATTTATTATTATTTATTATTATTATTTATTTATTATTTTTATTTATTATTTTTATTATTATTTTTTTAAAATTATTTCTTTGCTTTTTAGTTATTTTATTTACCCGTTTTTTAATTAATTCTCTATTCCGTGTTTTTTCTGATATCTTCCTTTTTTACAATATGTTTATGTCTTTTACCTTCTTTATTTCAGTTCTAATATTTGTTTTTAAAACATATTATTATTAATTAATATTACTATTATTAATATTATTACTAATTATTATTATTATTAATTAATATTATTATTAATATTATTATTAATTAATATTATTATTAATATTATTGTAAATTAATATTATTATTAATATTATTATTAAGTAATATTAATCAATCAATAATTTAAGGAAGTTAAGTTGCTTTACAAAACCTTAATTTAGAAAATGGTTTTCAGTCAGCAAAACTAAGTACAATAATACTTTAATTAAAAAATTGTAAAATGTACACATTTTGACTTTTCGAAAATATATGTAATATTATTATTTTTTTTTATTAAAACAGTTTGTGCAGTGAATTTTTTTAAAACCATTAACATTAAAAATGTATTTTTAATTTCCCTTTTGTACTAAGAGAAAATTTATTTTAAAAATATAAAAAAACTGCATTTTTTATAAAGTGAGAAATAATTTCTTTTTAATTTTGTTTTGCTGAGAACAAATTTTTCTTATTTGAGGTTATGTTAATAGGTTCAACCTCCTTAATACTGAAAATTGTTTAACAATATAACTATTCAAGTGTTTTAAATTATTTGAATAAAATACATTTTATTTATTACAACATTGAAATAAAAACTATGAATTTTATGAACATGATACAAATTATAAATTACATTTTTCCATTTATTAAACATCGCAACCTTTAACTTGACCCTGTTTCCATTGTTTCAAAACAAAAATTATCAAAACTAATAATAATAAAAATAATATTTTATTAGAAGAATTTTTTTGTATAATTAAAGCCGACTCAAATATTGATTTAAAAATAACAATATGAAATGTTCTTTTATACATAGATACAATGATCATTTCTTTTAAAGAAAAACAATATCAAGTTTTTATCAACATTTTTTAATATTTGGAAAAATGCGCAGACATGAAAAAAATTATCATCTCCACGTGATCATTAATATTTACACGTAACTTAAAAATAACAATTGAATAGTTTATTGACTATTTATTACTATGTTTTTTAAACTATTTTTTTATTTATTGTTATGAATTATTCAAGTATTCTTTCATACTTTCAAATTTTTCATTTTCACTTTGAATTTTTATTATTAGCAAATTTTGGATATTTTAAAATTATTTAACATATTTATTAAATTGTCAGTCATGTTTTCCAATTTTTAAATTATTTGTTTAATTTTCAAATATTATTTTTCTTGATTAAAACATCATTTTCATTAATTTAAAAATTATTTTCGTAGTTTTAACATGAGTTTCATTCATGACCTACTTATCGTTATCTTTTTATTTACTCAAATTATTTTCCTTGCTTTAAAAATTATTTTCAATAATTTAAGAAAATCTTTTATGTTATTTTTTATTTAAATTGTTATTTATTCGATTCTTTATTTGTAAATTAATTGCTTATTGTTTTGTAATTATAAAAATTTCGGAATTTATTTCTGAGTTAATAGGTTTGTTTTCAACTTTTCAGTAAAGTAAACTTTGAAAAGCATTCAATGTGAAATCTCAATTGTTTCTAGGAACAATAAATAACATGGGAACTCTCAGTTCTCGTAAGAAATCAAAACATATAAATATATTGTGATTATTTAAAATAAGAGTCCTTGGCAATCTATTTAGACAACTAGGGTCGTTCTCTAGTTTCTAGATTGACGCCGGACGAGCTAAAAATAATTAAACTTTTCAAATTTAAAATCGACATTTTAGTTCCATGTTTTCAAGTATTTTAATTAAAGCGAAAATATCCTTTTTTAATATATTAAAATTTAGAACACAGTTAATTTTAATTTTAATAGGAAATATGCATACAATTTAAAAGAAATTTAGAACAAGTTTAAAAAAATTTAATTAAAACTCTATAATAAAGTTCTAAAATATTATTCATGAAGAAAGGCGACAGTTTGAGAAAGTTATTTAAAGAGTAAAGTAGAAAGTACCGGTTGATATTTTAAGAAAAAATTTTTTTTATTGAAAAATTTGATTAGGACGTAGGTGTTAAAGATTCGTGCATGTGGCTGTTGTGCTGTGATATGTTTCGTAATGAAACAAACGAGCCCTCCGAACAAATTGAACTCGTTACTGACTCTCATGTGTTAACAATTGCAGCTCGCCGTCAGGAAATCATCAAAATGACCGAACAGCTGATCGAGAGCATAAACACTGGTGATTTCGTGGCGTATACGTAAGTCAACACATTTTACATTCAAAATTGTTTTCCATTTATTTCGTTATTTAATATAATTTAATATAAAATGCATAATTTAAATTTTTTAATTTAATACAAAACAATACATTTCCATTATAGATGAGAATGTAAAAAAATAAGAATGTTATAAACATTCTTGTGATGGAATTTTATTTCTCTGAATTTTGCCAGCTAAATGAATCTTGTGATTGATATTCTCTTTGTCTCCTTTGACCGAAAGTTAAATTTTGAAATAGAGTGTGGAAAAAATATTTTTATTGTGTGGACAAAAATCGATGCAAACTGTAAATTTAGAAGAAAAAAGATAGAAAGTTAAGTAATGGTTAAGATTAGAGCGTTATGAAAATGAGTCTTAAAAGAAACGCATGCTCTCAAGTCGTAGTGGGGAGCGTGGCGAGTTAGGATTAGTCTAAAAGGGGCGCAGGCGCTCGAGTTGTAGTGGGGAGCGCGGCGAGTAGAGAGCAAGCCAATCAAAGCGCGCTGAAGTGTAGGGCGGAGCTTCCATGAGACTTAATATAAGCAGCGCGTCCACATCAGGACTGCCATTTCTCTGCGTACATTCATGAGAGTACTGTTCTTTTAAAAAGCGTCTGAGTCTTAAAACCGTAGAAAAAAGTATAACTAAGAATTGTTTTTTTATGAAATAATTTTTTAATCATTTAATTTTAACCAGGATTTCAATTTCCATTGAAATTAATTTTAACAATTGCATTTCTTGGTTTTACGTGCAGATTTTTAGACGAAGGATAATTATTTAAATAAATTAATTTTCGGTCAAAGAAAGAAAAAGTATAACATAAAAGTCGATTAATGAGTTTAATTCTTGAAAAAATAGTTTAAAATCTTGTTTTTAATTTAAAATTCCAAATTTGATTTTAAAAAATTAATTAGCTGAATGAAACTTATTTTCTTACTATAATTAGTTGAATGAGACTAATGTAAAATTAAAATAATAAGAATGATACTGTCAATGATGATAATAGTGAAAGTATAGAAATATTTATGGAAATAATAGAATTGATAGTAGTAATATAAATTTATTGATCATACAAAGCATTTTCAGTTGATATGAAAATTTTTTCTACAGAAAAATCTGTGATCCTCATCTGACTGCATTCGAGCCAGAGGCTCTAGGTAATTTAGTCGAAGGAATGGAATTTCACAAGTTTTACTTTGATAATGGTAATTATACCTCATTTGCGTACACACTATTATCGCGAATAAAATACCCTCACGCTCTTTTGATTTTTCTTTTTAAACGTCTGTCCTTGCTTAATCGAAACTCCAGCATGTGATTTTCATGAAAAATCCTTTTAATTTTTTACCTCTAGTACTTTCTTTTCTGATTAAAAATAGATTTCTAATAATAAATATACAAATTTGAATGATATTCTGATTCATAAAAAATTATAATAATTGGCACAACTACAAGGCTTCCCTATGAGGAAGCAAAATTATAAATATTTATCTCATGTTACAAAAAACAGTTGTAACTGGTTTATTCTTCGAAGAATATTTCGTTTTGTGATGAAATTTTCAGCGAATATTTTTCCTGTATTAAGTAATTGTTTTTTAAAAAAAATCCTCATTAAAGTTCGACTCCTAACTTCTTATTCCTTTTCTTCGCTTTTTATAGTAATTATAACCACTTTTACACGTTCGTTTATTAAACTTTTTTAATCAACTTGTTGGCACTTAAATTTTTCAATTATCCTCTTGTCTTTTCAATTTACCAATTCAAGATTATGCTGCTTGCTTTTTATGCAAAAAATGTATGTTGTAAACGGGAAATGAGACAATTTGTAATTTTTGTTATTAATATTCCAGAGATACGTGACTTATTTCGCGAAAAGTAACTTTGTAGCTTTTATGTTCCATTATTTTGTGTTAAAAATTTGACTTTTTCGCTCCCTAGTGTGCTAAAAATACTTTTTACATTCTAGTGCGCAAAGTCGTGTTTTCAGCAAACAGTGGTGCAAAAAAAATTCAATTTAGTTGTTACTAGACGATTTTATTGTAAATTACAAATTGTCTAATTTCGCGGCTTCGCAACAAGGTCTCTAAGCAATAGGTACATTCTTAATTAAGCGATTTCTTGTCCTATGTAGAATTTGAATTTTGTTTATAATTGCAATTTTCTACTGCTTTAAGCGAAATTTTTTCTTATTGAATGGAAACAAGTTTAATCTTTGCATTTTCTTTCAAGTAGTTTTGGGGAAAAATTGCAAGGCCGTGAATACGACGATCCTAAATCCCCATGTTCACCTTCTTGGCGAAGATGCAGCCTGCATCGCTTACGTCAGACTTACCCAGTATATGGACAAGTATGTATTTCAATTGTATTTGTATTTCTTATTTTTCTCAATTTTTCCTCATCCAATCTTCTTCCTTTTAGCTTGTATGCATTTCATTTTTATTCTCCTTGTTGTAAATTGTTAAACACTCTTTTCACACCCACGATCCTCATTATTCAATCATCCGTACCGCAAACGAAGTATTGTTATAATTTACAGATCATTAATTGTCGCGAACATATTTTGTTTGAATTTCATGTACCGCCGTCTCTGAGTTCAAAATCTGCATCGCAAGAAGACATTTTTGAAACTTCTTTAATTTCTTATAAATTTTGATTTTTGGTTAATTTATTTAAATTTTAAAATGGCGTCCTATGAGCGGCTCCGTCTTTAGTTTTGTCTGAATAATTTTAATTTAATTTTTGATGGAAAAATTTTGTTAGAAATATTCCTTCTTTACTCCCTTCTTTATGGAGCATCCCCAAAAGCTAAAGAACTTCACCAGAGTCTCTATGCCAGAGTTGAGTTGAACCATCAGGTTTGTTACATTTAACAACCTACATCACACCGTCCTTACCATTATCAGGTCGAATCTTCACGTTGAATCACTTAGACTTTTCCTATGCATAACTGATTGTCCACGAGTGTAAAGCACATACCTATCGATCTGGTGTTCCCCAATACGCAACCTGGGGACGCGTTCTGGTAGCATGGGCGTGCTTCGAAACTCACAGCAGAAACCACTTAGTTCGCCATTAGCAGGTTTCTCAGATAATGTTTCCAAGTCCGTTCCTTCAGCAATGGATTCGCTAGATAGTCTCCATGAAGCCTTCCTAAAGATTCTTCAGAATTTCCCTAGAGCATTCTCAGAGTCTGACTAGAATGTCACCAAAGTGTCTAGAACACCACCACAAGACTTTCAGAAGACCTATAGAATACATCCACAGTGTAGTGTCTCCAAAGAGGCTAAAGCGCTTTTCGCCAGGGACTTTAAAGAGACTAAAGCAACCAAAAGGACTTCACACTACTTACAGAAAGCTTTTCCAGGACTCTCGAATGGAGACAAAGCTCCCAAAAGCCGAACGGATTCAACGTAAAGATTCTGAGTGACTCCGATCTAAAAAAAAATTAGCAAAAGGTCAAAATCGCACAATTTGAATACAGTCTCATTTTTGATGAGAATGTAAAAAACCTATCGTATACATGGGCGTAGTGGATCGGAATAAACGCTGGATCCAACTTCATAGTGGGTCCCAGTAGGCCAAGTTTATTTACTTATTTATCACAAAAACCTGCAGTCCATTTGGACCATAAATGGATAAATACAATTGATGTTGTACAATATAATATTCTACGGAGTTAACGTATAAATTAAAAACATTCATAAAGTCGCTGCTGTGTAAAAAAATATATCTAAGTCAGGATTAAACGTATTAAAGATTTGGTTTACATGATAGCATGCAAAATAAATAGGAGTTATACTTCCAAAATCAGACCTAACTAAGAGAAAAGGTCAATAATGTCTAGTTGTGGTTTTTGAAAGTCGGAAAGAAATCTTACACAAAATATCGATTGCACAAATTCGCAACGACAAAATCTTTAACAAAAACATACATGCGGTAGCAATTCTTCTTTCTGACAACGATTGGAATCCAAAACGCAAACATAAATCCTTATAATCTAGACCCCTTAGAGGGTGAACTTTACCTGACTTAAAAACTAAATGTTCATGGAATCTGTTTTGAACACCCTCTAAGTACTTGGCATATTTATTAAACCGGGGATTCCATATCATGGAAACGTAGTCAAGCTTTGATCTAACTAACACATGATACAAAGTAATTAATGTCTCTTGCTCATGAAAAGATTTGGAAGTCCGAAAAAGGCAACCCAAAGCTTGTGACGCAGAGGAAATCTACTTTGAAATGCCTAGTTTAGCCTACAGTCGAAAATTACTCCCAGGTCACACACAAAAAATACTCTCTCCAGCACCTTGCCGCCCTAAACGTAATCCTCAATAAATGGGTGTTTCCTTCTTGTAAAAGTAATTATATAGCATTTAGACAAACTTAAAGGCAATTTATTAACAACAGACCAAAGAAAAACACGGTTGAGGTCAGATTGTAATTCTGATACATCCATCCGAGAATTAATAATCCTAAATATTTTAACATCATCAGAAAAAAGAAGAATAAAATAACTAATTCCGTCAGTAATATCATTCATAAAAAGAGAGGATATCGGAGATCCTAAAGAAGATCCTTGTGAAACTCCTTTAGTTGAAAGAAACTAGATGATGATTATTTTCCAATGGTAACGTAATGAGATCTTTGTGTTAAATAATTCATTAAAAAGGCGTGCAAATTATGCAGTAAATCAAGAATTGATGCACTAGAACCTGGATCCGTAAGTATCTGTTTATAAAAGTTCGTGGATGAGGTTCGCACAGGGTAAGGAGGGAGCTCTCGAGTGGTCATCGAAATATTCATACTGTAGGGGTGGGTCCCGTTACCTCTTGTGATAATTCCCTTGATCCATTAGCAAGCACCCCCAAGCTTTCTCACGGATCTAGCTGCTAGTGTAATTTATTATTTAAAATAGTATGGTCAATTAAGTCAAAAGTTTTAAAAAAATCGAGGAAAACAGCATCGACCTTTTTGAATTGCTTGATTTAAAGTCTGTGCAAAAAAAAACTCAATTTGTTAATGTTGATTTGCCTTCCAAACAACCATGCTCATCTACGAGTCCTTTCCTTAAAGAATCATTAAGTATCCTAAAGATAGACCGTGGAGGGCTTGGAAACTGTCCAGTCTCGAGATGACCAGAAAACTACTCTGGAAATCCGAGATTTGGACAGTCTCACCGAGGAGGAAGAGGTTGTTCCAGCTTTAGAGCGCGTTTTACAAACGCCAAAGGCCAACAGGAAAGTGATGCTGCTGGATGCAAGTAAACGAGGTATTAAGTTGGCGGTGGTCACCCTAACCCGCCGAGAAGCAGCAATTTTGGAGCAGCTTGGCCATGTCAAGGTTGGCTTCCTTAGTTGCCTTCCTTAGTTGTCCTCGAAGAAAAAAAAAGTATCCTAAAGATGGATTTATCAAAAACTTTAGCAAAGTTAAATTATCAACAATGCCTTCCATCCCGGTCGCTGGGTTTAATTTCTTAGTAGTAGTGATTAAGAGCTTATATTACTTGGTCTTGCAATCGGTAAGAGTGACTTATTCCGAGTCTCTGACTTGACCTAAACGCTTACATAGAACTGTTCTCAATTTTCCTTTTAGCTTTACTTCTCTTGTGGTATTCCAGGACAACCTTGCGAATTTGGTTAGCATGGACGCTCTCTTTAATTTTCCGACGCTCTTATATTATATTTACATATAGGTACGATACTTAACATCTGAAATGCCTACTTTAATGGGTTTTATAAACTCTTGCATCAAGGACGTCAGTTTCTTCAGACCACATTTAATGGTCTTTGAAACATCAGTCTGAATCTGATACGCTCGATCCTGTACTTGTCAACGTATGAGATATCTCTAGCAGTAGCACTTTTTAAGACGCTGACAGCACTGACAACTTGTGATGCTAAAGTCACTGGTAGACATTGTTGGAGATTTACCCTAGGCTTCGGAATTGTTCTTGATGCTTCGATTTTTTATTTCAATGAAACTCCTCATCCTAGCAAATCTCCAGCTCACGACGGACCATCTGCTTCTTTTCATCCTTCTTCCATTTCCTTTTTCACTTTCTTCTTCTTCACTACATTGAAATTCTATCTTTCATGATGAAATATTAAAAAGTATGTTGTATTTTCAGACAAGGTGTGGCGCACACTCAGCAGAGCGAGGAGAGCCGCGTCTGGCACAAGAGGGACAATAAATGGCAGAACGTGCACTTCCATCGGAGCGCGGTGACGGGTCCGTCTCCGTTTTCCTTCAACCACAAATAAAATTCCCTCCTTGGAATCAAGAGTGTAACAAAAGCAACAGTTACCGTACCATACTTTGTTGTCCCACTGGTGATTTTAGTACTAAGCGCGATACCGATTCAAATGATCGTCGCCGGTATTCTCGCTCCAGTACCTGCTTAGCGTACTTACCTAATCTGCGTACATCAAGTACGCGCGACTACAGTGATGAAAAGAAAAGGGAAAACTGCACTAAAGAAAGGCCAAGCGCAAAAAGGATTGAAAAGCAACCAGAATCGAGTTCTCCGTCGACAAATTCACTCAGACTCTAATCCCAGGGATTCCCCAGGATGGTCCAGGAATTTTTTTCGGTGGACCAGCAAGCGTTAAGACTCCTATATGGATCGGATCGTTGACGATCAAACCTCTGCTTACAATTTATTATTAGTTAGTAACAAATTTGCGTAGAGAGTCGCTTAGTGATCTTCGGTCCGTTCGAGCCTTACAATCGACCAACGTGCCACCTATTTGCGTTACGGGGTCTCTTCGCTCGACTCCGAGACTCCCGCCAAGACTGCTAAACAGTAAGGGTCAGCATTTCAGTCTCCATTTCAACATCCGATCTTACAATGTTCAAATATCCGCTTCGACGCCGATCTCGATTTCACAAAACCATTTCGCTTTTACACCCAACACTTTAATTAGAATTTCACCCCACAATAGAAAAATAAAAATTGACTCGAGTCTAGACTAGATTCCGATTTGTCTTAATTCTCGTCAGTTTTGATTTTTCAAAGGATGGGGTGTCCAACAGCAAAGGCAGAGAAGGGGACGAATTAAACTATTATCTTAAACTAATCAAGGGATCTTCATTTTCTTTAGATGACAAAACATCTTTTCTGCAAATCCAATTCTCTATCTTTGAAAAATATCAAATTCTCAGCTCCTTTTAATATGAGTTGGGTCTGCGATTCGTCAAATTGCATATCCGTATTGATAGTCCAATCTTGATGTAATAGATACGTTCGATAATGATTGTCTTTGTTTTCATTTTCCAGACGAGTTAAGTCCAGTCTCGTACAAATATATACCATTCCTTTATACGAGGGAGTTTTTATTGATATTCATTTATTCTTAATCAACGCTTGCGCTCTTCGGTCTAAAAACTCTCAGCAAGATCAAACTAATTCAGACAAATTAAAACGAATTTGTCGTGTACGTTCAATTCTATTCTAATTCGTATTAAACAAGATTCACTTTGTATACTAGATTTAATTCTATTTTTCATGAGTTGCGAATTCAAATAAATTGAAAAACCCATGAATTAGTGCTGATGAATTGAAAATAACTAAAGCAGCTTGTTTATCAAATTAGAACGAAGATTCAGAACTTCAATTTGTCTTGTCGAATCCATACGAATTGTAAAATAGGTCCAATTCGTATTTGTCGCAAAACAAGATTCATTGAATCACTTGAATTTGAATTCGTTACAATTCGTTTTGACCAGTTTTTTATTGCAAGGCACGCTTTCGACACTCGAGGGGAATTGTAACTTCTTTTTCACAACAAATATCACTATTGCTTCAATGTAGGTAACACTATTTTTCAAAAATGTACAACGTTAAACGTTAAAAATGTTAAACTTTTATTACTAATCTTTATAAAGTTTGACTACAATGACTTGAATAAAAATAGCAGCAAAATCAAGGGGCAAATTCATGAACGAGAATGAAACAGTTTCGAAATTAAAACTCTTAAATGTCTTATTAAAAAATACTGTACAATTTAACAACACTGAATCGCAAAAATTTTAAATACTAAAAAAATGAAATCGCATAAACACTAAGAAATACCGAAAAACATGTATTCAGAAAATTCAAGGTAGAAGCAGTGACAACATTGCTGAAAGTACGAATTTAGACAAATCATTTTCTAGCTTCAATTTCTACTCGATACAATTCCTCTTCATAAATAAGAAAGGAAAATGAGAAAAAAAAGAAAACCAGGAAAGTAAAACACTCTTGTGGCTTACGAAAATATGTTTTTTTCGTAAAATCAACGTTTTAAAAAGAATAGGATTTTTGTTCCTAGATCCTTGACCAGTAACGTAATTATTATCCAAAGGCTTTGTGCTCACGTAATTCTAAAGCCGACAAACAAGTACTCTAGTGTCGATTCTATAATAAACTTAATAATTAGCCAATCTTTCAATTTACTCGTTATTCCGGATCGAAGATCAATATCAAAGGTATCACGCAAAGCTCATACCTTTTTCTGACGTTGTATT
Source organism: Ganaspis sp. Gsp50 (assembly GCA_011057455.1). NCBI lineage: Eukaryota > Metazoa > Arthropoda > Insecta > Hymenoptera > Figitidae > Ganaspis > Ganaspis sp. Gsp50. The sequence goes on along the minus strand of WNHD01001727.1, from coordinate 5,817 downwards.
TTAAAAAATATTAAATAAACAAAAATCAAGAGCGGCACACGTTTTAGATAGATTTTTAACAAATAGGGGCTTATCAATTTTTACGAGACGTGAATAAATTATCAAATTCACCCGCTGGAAAATCTAACTTTACAATGATTTAGCAAAAAAAAAAAAAAAAAAACTATCCGAAGGCAATGTTTGTAACTCTGGTTTCTGATAGTTTTTTTTTTTTATTAAATTCGAGGGAATGTAGGATTTAAACATTGTTTTAATGTAATTGTTTCAAATGTAAAAAAAATCTTTTCGATTTTTAGACCTTGTCGAAAAAAATAAATAGACACAAATATTTGTCTTTCGATATCGAGAGTCTTTGAATTATAACCGGAAAATTTTCTTAATATTTTTCTGTAGAGGAAGTCAAGTTCAAAGCGATACAAAATTCGAAATGGAAACAAATTTGTGGTATAAAATAAATAAGTCAAAAATTTAAGTGAAATGAGAAAGATAAGAACAGAATTAGATTAAGATGAAACAATTTTATTAACGTATGATTATATCTCTAATTTTAATTTCATTGTGTTTATCCCATAGGAAATAATAATTTATTAATTACAAATTGATAATTACAAATTCATAATTATAGATTGATAATCATGAATTAATGTAATTTTTTGTAAAATTGTGCAAAAACCATTTCTGCATGTTCCAAAGTTCACTTAAAAATAGAAAAAGAAACGTGAGCGCACTTTCGGTGAATTAATTTTATTTTATTTGAAATCTTTTCTTAAAAAGAAAAAAATACTTTTGAGAAAAGTGGAAACTCGAATAACGATCGAAGAAAATGAACATTGAGAAGGTAAAATCGTTAAAATCTTAAGGGGAGCATTTGTGATAGCGGCCACCAGAGGCGCTAGTATATAAACATAACCTCACTTTCTTCTAAAATTGTCAAACTTTCATAAATTTTAATAAACTAAATATTAGAAAAATCCATAGATTTTTAAAAAAGTGTATTTTCCCATCATTTGTGAAAAAAGCATCGTGTGAAATTCAATTATTTAAAAAATCAGAATAGCAAATTACAATAAATTATCGAAATAAATAAAAATTGTAACAAAAAGTAATTTGAATTAAAAAAATTACCTTTCATATATCTATTCTATAAAAAATTACAATTTCCAAGAATAAACATTATGAAATGAAAATTTAGAGAATAATCATGCGACCCTTTTTTCTAAAATCCGGTTTCTTTGCAAGTGAAATAAAGGACGATGAAAGGACTGACTTATTGTGACTGAAATACACGAGCACAGAAAAAAATAGAGCTTTTACAGCTCTTTTGAAAATGTCTCATCGAGAAAAACTGGATTATTCCAGACCACTGTTATAAAAGACTCGATAAAATCCATGATTGAAATACTTCTAGATAGATTGAAAAATAAGTGAAGTGTTTCCACACGTACTGTTATACCTTTGGAAACTATTGCTAACTTCCAAAAACTATAATTAATGAGCACCTAGATAAGAACTACAATCACGAACGTGAGAAATAAATACAGAGGGTGAAATATTTCAAAAATTCATCTACAGATGCGATTCAAACCACGAAACACTAAAATAGCATCTGTAAATTGAATTCTACACTTCGTGTGTTTAATAATAATTATTATATTAATAATAATATTTAATAATAATAATAATAATGATAATAATAATAATAATAATAATATAATAATAATAATAATAATGATAATAATCATTGTACAGAAAAACATTCTTCCATGTGGCTTTCTTCAAACTCATTCTCCCCCGAAAAATCGCCCCTTTCTCTTGCGAATTTTTTCAAACAAAAGAGCCTTGAAACTGAACACTTTCATCAAGCTTCCCTTTCCAGTCGAAAATCGAACTAATCTGATGTCTATCAATCGAGAAAAAAACAGTTGTGGGTTATATTAACAACAGGAAAAACCGAATTAATGATTAATCAATAATCGAAGCATTTATTTGTTGAAAATAACAGTTAACATTTTAATGGGGCGTCTTCAAATAAAGACAGTTTGCAGTTGAACAAAAATTTATTTTATTCGGATTCGAAGATACTTTCTAATTTCTAAATTATGTGAATTTTAAATATTATTTTTTTGCAGAAGTTTCTAAGGGACTTTTATGGTTTTTAATTGTAAGCGTGTAATTTCTGAATTAATTTGTTGTCAGTACCTCCTGAAACAAAATGATAGAAATTATCGTATCAGCAAGTCAATTTTTTTATTTTTTGCTCGAATATATATTTTATTGGTTCGTTTTGTTTAAAATAATATTTGGCACCTCTTGATCAAGAAACAATTGATTTTCATTAAATAACAAAATTACCAAAATAATGAATTGACTTATTCTAAAGACTTATTTTACGCTTTTATGTTTTCAAATTTTCACCACAATTTTATTTCCAAGCAAATTTCATATCACACATTTTTGAGCATATTTTTCATTAGTGCAAATAAAAATTATCTTTGTTTTACTTAATTTTAAATTAATTTAAAAAATAATTCTCAATACAAATAGTTTCTTTTTAAGAAACAGAGAATCTGTTGGTTCATAAAAATTTGTACGATTAAAAGTTCTATTAAAAAAAACTATTGTAAGAAACAAACATTTATTACAAACAAACAACCCAGTAAGAAGGACAAAATTAAAAATAACAGCAAATTTTACAATTCAATTAAAGAATCACTTTTAGTGTTTCGTCAATTTTTGAATTATTATCAATTCCACTTTACTTTTCTTAATGTGTTTTCTAAGCCGTGAACTCGGGTTCAATTCTTCGACTCGAGGATTTTTTTTTTTAATAAAAATATTAAAGAGTAATTCAAAATGATTGGATAATAATTGAACAATATTGAATAATTTGAACATTTTGCAAGGAATAGAAGAGAATCGGAAAGAAGTGGAATTCAGAATAATTAAACAAATTTAATTATTTTTAATTTTGCCCTTCATACTGGGAACTTTCTGCAAAATTAAAATTACGTGCTAAAAATTGTAATTATAATTGGTTAGATTAATTCATTTAAATTAATATGATGATAATTTTAATTTGAATAAAGTTTATAAGGTTTTTACTCAACGTAAATTAATTTATACTTTTCTTGAATTTACTTAAATTTTGCTTTATACTTTTATTTGTTTTTGTGTTTCTTTAAGTGTCATTAGAATTGATGAACAGGAAAATTTCCGTCGAGTGGAATCAAAGTGAAAGTGAAAGTGAATATGAGACTGAAAGTTGGTTTGAAAATAAAATTTAGTTAAGAATAAAATGAAAGTGAGAATGAGAGTGAACACTAAATCGAGAGTGAAAGTGAAAATGAGAATGAAAGTAAGAGTGAAAGTAAAATGTAAGAATGAAAGTGAGAATGAAAGTGAGAATAGAAATGAGAATAAAAATGAGAATAAAAGTTAGGTCAAAAGTGAGAATGAAAGTGAGAATGAAATTAAGTTGATGCACATTGACAGACCCTAAAGATCGCTTTTCCGAAAATTGTCCGAAATTTGAAGACGCCGCGTGTGAGCAAAAAATGGACCCAGAGTGGAGGCGTTATAGGAAAAGATTGATTGTAGTGATTAGTGATCGGTATAAATATTTTAGCATGAACTCGCAGTCCAGTCGCAAATTTGTATGTCGCCACGTAGAAAAAGAGCTGAGATTTTACTTTAATCCTGCATTATTCGATCCTTTTTATAAATAAAACCCGTAAATATAAATATATATTTTATGTAAATCCATATCCGGGAGTGAAATTCTCGGAGCGACTTGTGTATAGTGCATAATAATGTAAACATAGGCGACTTAAAATTGAAAGAGAAAAGTTGTTTAAAAAAAAAGTGGGAGGGAGGAAACCGAAACAAAAAAAGGGAGGTTATGAAGGCGAAAGGACGAAACTGCGCTCTCTGTTGTATCTCTCTTTACATAATTAATGTTATATATATATAAATATATATACATATAAATAATTGAAAATAATGGATGAAAATCGCAAAATTAGTAAGCGATTGGGTTTTTATCGAATTTACTTCATTACGATGAATATTTCTACACGTTCGTACATCTTCTTATAGTGTAAACGAATATAAAAAAAAGGTCTTCATCTATAAGAAATTAAAGGAACAGTTTTTTGCCATCGTATTATATAAATATACATTAATAAACGACAAAGATATGATTTAATATATTGCAAGAAAAGTACTATAAATAATTATAAATATATACATAAATATATATAAATATAAATATTATAAGTTAATTTAATGAATAGTAATTTCTACTACTCTAATTCGTCGCTTCTACGTGTGATTGTTGTATAAAATAGTTATTATTGTTTTTTTTCTTATTACAATATTGTCATTGCTATCCCATGATTATCATCATTAACAGAAAACAAAAAATCCGAGCAATTGTGGGACAAAATTTTTCATTCTGATTTCATTTCTTCCTGCGATGTATCATTGCCGTATAAATTCATTGTCTAGTGTGTAGTTGATTATTAAATTATAAAAAACGATTCTAATCGAGTTAAGACGATTGAGGCATACACCAACTGTTGGTGCTCTTTGACTTAATATTTATAGTTGTTTCTTGTTAAAAGAATTTATAATTGGGAGGTGTCTTGCTTGCCAGAAACTAGATCTCGCTGAAAATAATTATACCACATCGGTAATGTGTTTTCTTCCCTTTTCCCTTTTCACTTTATATCATTTTACTTATTCAGGAAGTATTTAGTTTCTTTTTAATAAATCTTTTTTTTTTGGATAAATTCAGTCTACTTTTAAAGAAAACAAGTCTGAAAAGAAATGCATCAAAAATTATTTATAAACAAATTCTGAGTCTTCCAGAAAAAAAACTTAAAATCATTTTGTCATCGTTCTAAATCATTTTAAAAAAAGAAAAAAAATTAGTGAAAGAGGAAAAGCTGACAAATAACTTTCAGCGAGATCTGCTTCGAAAAAATCGAAATCGCATCCCTTCGACTTGCCAGCAATAAATTATAGACTTTAATTTAATAATTGTGCGTTCGCTCGTGAGAAAAGAATCAGAGCTTTGATAAAGAAGGACCGTGAGCTGAAATCCCTCTAAATATACATTCCTTGCTCAATAGGAGAACATTTTAGACTAGCGTCATTATTCAAGAAACAAATTTTAATGATCCATTGTATTGTAAAAACAATTTTTAAATACTATCGTCATTATTATATATGGCTATTGTAATTATTCAACTATTTTATATCAGTCTAAAAATAAGAAGAAAAAATTGAACGTTATAGTGTCAGGGACTCTGCTTGCGATCATTCTTGATTGATAAAAACAGAAAGTGACGCGAGAATCTAAACGAAAATTAAAAACTATCGAATGTAAATAAAATTATCGACGTAATTGTGGAGAAAACATCGACGAGCAGACACGACGCCTTCATTCGTCATATTTATCGTTTGGCCTAACTAATGTTTCATGTTTGTCTATATTCTACAAATACCGTGTAGATCTATATAATATATTATAAATACTACGGAGCGTTAATTTTTACAGAAAATTCTAAGTTCAGTGTCACACAATAATTCGAGACTTTTATTTTTCGATAAATTTTCAAACATTTAGCAAATTTTTCAGCATTCTCTTTAATGACGCTACTAAACTTACACTTGTTTCTTTTGCCTATAGACATAATTATCTGATTTTAAAAAAATAATTGAGGGGGCACATGCAATAACTCGTTAGGCGCGCGAACTTTTTGTTTTCTACTTACAGTAAAGGTCAGACGAAGCACGTAAACTAATGCATTGTCT
>WNHD01001726.1:0-17605 GCA_011057455.1 Ganaspis sp. Gsp50 | reverse complement strand
AAGACTTTTTAATTATTATTAAATATTTTGGAGTAGTTTGAATTGGTTTGGATTATTTTAAACTAGTTTTAATTCATTTGAAATATTTTAAAGACACTTAAAGTAGTTTTAAATATTTTGAAGTTTTCTTTAAATTTAAAGAAAATACCTTTACAAAAGGGATACAATTTTGGTAAAACTTAATATACATCATAAAGTGACATTTAATAGGAAAATTAATTTCCATGATATAAATGAAAATTACATGAGATTTCCATGATTCCATGAGGAATAATGAAATTTCATGAGAATTACAGATTTTCCATGTTTTCCATAGTTGTAGAAACACCGATATATTTGAATTTACATATAAATGTTATTCTTAACGTAGACATAATTTTTTTAAAACATTTTATTTATAAACAGAAAAAAAGGACTTTAAGTTTTTAAAAATTACCCGGTTTGGTAAAAAATTCCCGGCTATTTCCCGGTTATTTCCCGGTTTTTTCGGTTAGTAGACACCCTGTAATAAACATTACCTTGGCCAATTTATTTGGTTAGCATACTAGGTATTACATATTGAACCTGGGAGTGCTTAAATGCGCGAAAATTTAAAGATTTGAAAAAAATATTTTGTGATAATAAAAAATTTTGAATTTTTCGTATCGTAGAAAACTTTTCCCTGACTTGAAATAAAATTTCTTGACATTCCCTGACTTTTTCCTGACTTCCCTGATCGCTGGACACCTTGAATTTCTTTTATTTTAACAATTTTCCCTGACTTCAAACAAAATTCCCTGACTTTTCCATGACCGTTAGACACCCTGCTTGACCAATTGTTATTGTAATTATTGTTTGGTTGTAATTAATATTAAAGTATTACCAGTGGATTGAATCTAAACGAACTCCTAGAAGGTCCTGATTAGAAAAATTGGTCCTGGATATTACTTTTTCACAAGCTTTGGTTCTAGAAGAACAGAAGTCCACGAAAAATATGTGCACTTATATAAGTCGGTATTGATCGTCAAAGATTGAATTTCAACCATCGTCCACTGAAAGTTTATTGGTAAATTTTTCCTGTGGAACAATGAAATTTGTTTAATCAACATGAAACAAATTCTATCATTACTAATTAATGTACTTTACTATTACTATATATATATATATATTATTCTATATTGCAAATCATACATTTTATGTTACTGAAGTTTTTTTAATAGGTTTCAAAAGATCCAAATATGCTAAAATAATAAATAATAAATGCATGTCAATCTGTATTTTTTTATAACATTATAAATGGTCTTATTTTTAATAGTGAACCGCTTTAAAATAATAGCTAAAATAAGGTAACTTTTAAATAAATGTTACACTGAGTTATGATTATAATTATTCATTTGAAAAGAAACATTTCCATATTTTATAGCCGTAATAACAAATTTTTATAAACAGTTAAACTCAAAAACTTCTAAGTGCCTCGAAACACGTAGTGTCAGGCTCTGCTCTTTAGAGGTGAAAAGAAAGCTTAGGTGTTATATTTGTTATTTGTGTAAAGCGCATTTTGATCATCTAAGGTGATTTTTAATTATAAATAAAACTCTACTATCATAAAACTAAGAATTTTTATGCTACTCATAAATATAAAATTTGGTTCCATTGTATATAAGGTTCATATTAAAATACTCTAGAAGTCTGAATCTTTGAAAATTCCTCTGATTTTCTCAGTAATTAAAATTTCACTGAGAATCAGCGATACATATTGATGAATCATTGAGGATTCACTGGTCAAACAGTAAATCTGTAAAATTTTCACTGATAAATAGATTAATAAAATAAATTATTTGTTATACTTTACCGCTGTTTATGTACTTCAGTTGACCCAGTGTGATACGGCATTTATTTTTTCTTCACAGATTATGAGCCAAAGGAATCATAATTATCCCTTTTTTGCAGGGCACTTTCCAAGTTTTTTTCAATATGTCTTCAGTATACCATAAATATTTCTCAGAATTTTTTTTTTGTGGTTTTGCGATGCAGATATTAAAAAGAGTCGAATTTGGTTCGATATATAATGGTTCAATTGGGCTATATTTTTCTCCAATGAAACAAATTTTCCCATTTTTGTCTTCTGCAATATTCTTTATTACACCAAAATTACAATCTTTTAGAAGAACGCAGCAATTTTTGGAATCGTTACAGTTTATTGTCAACGTTTGACTTTCGTAAACTTTATATTGCCGAACGTTAAACGGCATTTTTATTAAAGGACCATCAGAATGAGGTTCTTTTAATTTTATATCTTTACTTAAAGAATTGTTACACACATCTCCTTTTTCATTTTCAAATTTCTCCTGTTCTGAGTATCTTCGTGCAAACTGCTGCAGTGGTTTCTCCGCCTTTCGTATCATTTTTTTTATTTTAAACATATAATTTTCAAATTTAAACGCACTAAACCTATCCAACGAACCAAACTTTTTTACGTCAGAACAGATGTGTAACAAATTGTGTACATTTTGAGATACGTACTCTTTACCGTATAAATCTGCGAATTGTTTGACAAAATCGTTCAACAATTCGTCAGCATAATCAATGTTGGATGGAACATGCAGGTGAGAGTCGTTTATCAAAATTGTAATTGCACAGTGCAAGAGCAAAAAATGGGAATAAATTTCAGGAGAAACAAGGTTCTGTAAAGCTATTGGCCCGGTGTAAAGCAAGAAGGTCCGAAACTCAGTTGCCTTCCAGTGTACATACTCTGAAAGTGTTCTAGGTCTTCTAGAAAACTCTTTTGGAGTACTGTTACGCAATTTCAATAACCTACGAGAAATCTGAAGAACCTGGGAACTACTTAATCTCGTTTTTAAGGGTCCGGCTAACCATAAAGAAATTAATCTCTTAACGACGCCTAGCAGCACTAAATGCATGTAATCTAACGGAACTGAGCTGATTGCACCAAATCCTGGGAGATGCCTTAAAACGGATTCAGTATTTCTTTCCAATTCCTCTTGTGCAAAATCTTCATCACTTTTCAATTTGAAAGGTCCAGTTCCTGGAAAACACATTCGTCCCGACTCCTTTGAATTTTTTCTGGTTTTTTTCTTCTTCTCATACATTCCGCTTATGTCGCATTTTGTGCAGCTGTCATAACCAGTATGTCCCTTTAAATGTAGAACAAATGCCTTCGCTGGAGTGTCACAGGCTAAGCATTCAACTGATATTCGAAAATTCTCATTATTTACTCTATAATTATACAATTCAATAGCCTCTTCAACAAATTGCTTGAGAAATTCGTTCGCGTTTTCAGGTTTACTATTGCCAAAGAAAGCTCCTATAGGATATACTTTTTGGGAATCCATTTGACTACATAAAATAAGCCAAAAGCCTTTAACAGAGGAATTAAATGTTGGTAAACCATCGATGTTAATTGACAACTTTAAATGCTTAACATTTGCCCCTCGTCTTTGGTTGTCTCGAAGCATTGCCGTAATAGCTCTTTTCAAACCGAAATGATAATATTCGCCACCTGCTATCTCGAAGGTTTTGGTATACCTTTCAGTGCCCATTAAAGTGCGTGCATCCATTGGTAGTGCAATATTTACAAATAATCTTAAAATTAACAACAATGCTGTTAGTGCTGCTAAAGTGATTTTGTAATTAAGTGCCCAAGAACGTAATTGCGAAGGAAAATCGTTCTTTTTTTCTTCGTTCTTATTATCCTCCGTAGTGTCAGACATTTCGCCTTCCGAATAACTGTCGTTTTCTGAATAAGACACATCCAAATCGGATAAAAAGCAATCCGAATTTTCATCCGAATCAACCAGAATGTCGTCACAGTTTTGACTTGATAAGTCAAAGTTATCATAAAATTGATCTGCAGAAACCTCCTCCAAGTTTTGATTGCTTAATATATTGCAAGATTGTTGGTGCAAATCATTTTCTTGTTTTGTAGCGGGTACTGAACCAGACACATCATTGTCTGAGTCGGAAGAGCTAAATGGATCAGTGAGGCTTTTCAGTTTTTGAACTTCAGTTAAACATTGTGGTTTTATAGATTTTTCTTTCCCACATTCTCCTACATTACTATTTTTATGATCAGATGACACTAAATTGGTCGATTTTGTCATATTATTTGCATCACTCTTGCTTCGCAGAATTTGTAGAAATTGACGATCTTCTTCTACTGAAGCTTTTATAACTCTTCGAAAATGCCTCTTTGAATAACCACCAATACGGCTACTTTGCTTCATGATTACGGTGTAGAAACGAGATTTTAACTGAAATAAAATTATTGAATTTAAAATAGATCGACTCCATTTATTTTCTACCTCATTTTAGAAGTAGCAAAGCATTTCAGGCGCGTTCAGACCTCGTTTGCCTGCCTGCAGGTTACCATGGTAACGTGTGAGAGTGAGCAAGAAAGAAACTTCAAATTCAAAGTTTCTCGCTTACTGCGTCGCGCCCCTTACTCCGTCAGCCCGCAGGGAGGCAGGTAGCCGAGGTCTGAACGCGCCTCTAGAATAACCCTTTTCATATTTAAAATCACCTATTTAAAAATTTCTTTAAGTATCCTTTATAAGATTTCTGAAAAGATCCTGCCTACGGTCTTATCAGAAATCTTATACAGGATCTAATAAAGGACCCCTAAAAGAATCTTTAACTGGTCAATTAAGAAAAATAAACAAGTTATTACGAATAGAATAGAACAAAAACTATAACGATTTTTTCTTTAAACAAATTTTGACATCACAAAAACGGGGAATCATGAATACTCTCTAAAACAAATTTGTTATAATTTCCAGTAAATAGAATTTTATTCTGCAATGAGACTGAAATTAATATTCTACAGAATACATTTTTTTAAAAAATCTGACGAAGTGAAATTGTAGAGTTTGTTTAAATTTTACAATTTTTAAACATTTCTTAAAAAAAGAAAAGACTCGTAAAAAAGGTGCATTTGAAAAACATTAAAAACTTAGCACCTTTTGTTTATTTTTAAAACATTTTCATTAAAAATTTATTGGCCGATGTGTGATTAACCATTAATATGAAATAATAAGTTAAAAAAGAAATTATATTAATTAATGATCGCTATTATAACCTAAATACTAATTTTTGGCAAGGACTGTCCATCGAAGAAATACCTTAAGTCAGCTTGATTATTTAGAGAGTCAAGCGAATTATATTTTAGGGTAAAATACAGGACAGCACTGTGGATAGTAAAATATCTCATCAATAGATATTTAGTTTAACTCTGTTGGATGTGAAGTTTAATTATTTAGAGGGATAAGTTAACTATCTCATTGTCAGAGGGATAATTTCACATTCTTGGACGGATATTTTTCTACTTAACCAGCATACCTTCAAAATGTTTTATTATGGTAATTTCTTGTGGAAAATGAATATGTCATACTTTTAATTAAATATTTTATTTTTACTAATAACTATTCTATTAGAGAATAAAGTAAACTATGTATTTTAAAGAAAAATATTCATTAAGCAATTATTGCTCTCCATTGATAAGAATTAATGTAAGAAATTTTAAATTTAAATTTTTGATGGTAAATAAGAATAATTATAATAATTATTATTATAATTATTTAATTATCTTTGGAGTAGATATCTCGAAAAATTCACTCTTTAAATAATTATAAATAAGATAAATAAATTTTACAAAGCTTTTTAATAAATTACTATTATATTTAATTAATGATTTAAACAATATCAAGAAACGAAACTAAAAACTACTAATAAATTAAGAAATGAATATTTTTTATTAATGAAATATTCAATACATAAACCATTCTATTATTAACAATGTTAATTGTTTTTTCTCTTAATTTACTTTTTGAATTTACAGAAAATGGGGCTTGTTATAAATTAATTAACAAAACAATATTGACTGATTTTTTCATAAACAAAAACATTTATTTAAACATTATACTGTACATCTTTTAATCGCGTACAAATTCCCAGAACGTTCGCTTGTTAGGATAGGATGATGATTAGACAAGTCGCTTTGTTTAAGAAAAGTTTTTTCTTAAGCACTCCATTAGTTTTAAATAATTTTTTGAATTAGCCATCATAACTGTAAATTATTTATAATTAATAAATTGAAATGAGCAAAATTCATTCAAGATTTTCGATCTTAATATTATTTTAAATCATTATATTGCGAGAATCCTAAAAATCTAAATTAAAAATGTACTTTTTTTGAAAATTATTCTTTGTTAAAAAAGCAACATTTCATAACCATATTTGACCTTCAAAAAATAATAAAAATTTTCCTTTATTTACACATTTAAAACTACAGGTTTATGCTGTAATAACTTTTATTTTTTTTTGTAATTTGTTTATAACTAAATTATAAAAAAATAATATTTAACCTTTCAAAAGAATAAACTATATTTGGCAACATGTTAAAATTTTTCATTTCGAGATAATTTTCTGTGATATGTATTAAATTTTTGTGTAAGATATTAATATACGCTATTAAATTTAACATTTACATATAACCTGAAAGAGCGAGCAATGAATTAAAATAATAATAAACAAAAAAGCAATCACTAATCAACTTAAAAATCACGTGACTTTCAAGTTTCACGCGTATGACTACATTTTACCCTCTTGATAGTGAAATCGTCCCTTCAGGAAGGTGAATCAGAACACCAATTTATGATATATCTAACTAAATCAAAATACGTTTAGAAGGTTAATTAAACCCCCAAAGAGGATCAGGTTGAACATCTACACTTTAATACTCTAATTTTGACACTCCATTTTTTTCCGTGTCGTCAAAAATCTTAGTGTGGGTCGTATGATGTTTTTTGGGTCCTGTTGATGATTAATCCTATTTCGCAAAAGGGTCTAGTTTGACATAAATTGCGCAGAACGAGAACTAGGAATTCTAGGTTGTTTATGCAATGGTTCCAAGTTATGAAAAGTGAAATGAACTTCTATAAGTAACTGTAACAATGTTACCCAGGAATCCCAGTTTGCTTTACTAGATTTAGATTGACTAGAAGTTAATCATATCATCTAAATTTTTGTCAAGTGTCGTTTTTAAAATAAATTTAAATTTGATTCATTCTACATTTTTCTCTTCGGATTCTCAAATATTGTTTTTCGACACATTTGTTTTGCATGGCTAAACAAGAATGTTCATTCTAATCAGAATATTTTACATTCCACATATATGCGTAAGTCAGAATAAGTATTTGTTACTTAAAGCTTATTTTAAATTTTTTACAACTTTTATTTTATGGTTTAAAGTTTTAAAAAATCATATTTTCAAGAATTTTTTTTAAAATAAAGATACACGCATTTTTGAAAACAAATTTGAAATTAACTTTACTTAATATTTAGGACTATCTCATTCATTGATTCGTAGAGGGGACGGGGGTAAGGTTAATTCAGTGAGAAAAGACATGTTTTTAAGATTTTTCTATTGCGATGCAGATAGTGTCAGATAATTTAATCAATCTTCATATAAAAGTGCAACAATATTAGTGCATAATATTTTTATAAATTTTCAATATGAAATATATGGAAAGTAGGCGGAGTAACAATGAATTTCCTAAAGTACCACGAAACAACTTTGTTTCGTCGTGTTCATTGTAACTCGCAAAAACATCAACTGAAACAAAAAATCAAAATGTTAAAGGATATGTTACTCGAGCTAACCCTGCGAGGATTTTTCTTATTTTGATTTTTCAATTTTTCCTAGTGCTTGAGAGTCAAAAGTTCCGATTTTAGCTGAAAAAATCGGCTCATTTGTTATTGTAAAATAAATAATTAAAAAAATTAAAAAAAGCTCCCAGGAATACCTGGTGAATTATGTGACGAAGTAGTGTGACAAATTTTAAAGCAGCAGTGGATCAGTAGATTTTGAGCTGTTATGGTGAAAACGGATTTCAAAAATAACAAGTTCCAAAGAAAGGAGGTTTGCACACTAAAACTTTAAAATAGAACTCTATAATTGTTTTATAGCTGATGCCAGTTGCATAGAGCAAAGAGCTTTCATCAAATCGTCTTTAAAAATAAGTATGGTAAACTGCAAAAACTGATTTCTTGAAATAAGACCTTAAGTGTCTTACAGTCAGTAGTAGTAAGTCTCACAGTAAGACATTTGATGTCTTATTTCAAGACATCAGTTTTTGCAGTGTACAGGAATAATTAAAACTCTAGTTGGAAATTCAGTAAAAAATTTACGTGAAAGAAACAAACAAACTTTTTGCGTCACTTCTTATTGTTCAGGACGGGCTGGAGCAACGAACGCTCGATTACTCGTAAATTCGTTAATTTTCTCCGATCGACTTTACATTTGGATATTCCTGAGATATTGTGCATTCATTTTAAAATTTAAAAAAACAAAAATAAGGCTTTACATAACCCCCCACCACTCTTAAAACTTTTTAATAATTCCTTTAATTATTATATTAAATTTTAATTATTTACTAAATAACCCATAATTCCTAACGATTGGATAAAAAATCTAGTTAAAAACAATTGAAAATATAATTGGACATTTTCTAAATAAAATCTATACGATGTTTTTTATCTTAACAATAGCAAATAAGTTGCAATTTATCCTACCTAAAAAAACACCACCCCATAAAAATATCGATTTAATCGATTGCTCTCCAATAAAAAGTAGATTCTATATTGGTCAAAATGGAAAGTCGCATCTTACATTAATCTAGATATGTAATCGATATCAAAATGCGCGAAATAGAGGATTTTTCTGAATAAATAAAATGTACAAACTTTTGTACAAAAATGTATATTATAAATGTAAAATAATTTCAATTGAAATTACTAAATGAAATAAAAAAGAAATAAAATAAATTCCAATTAAACAAAAAAAATACAACAATACAAATAATTAAACTAATTTATATTAATTAAATAAAAAATTACAAAAAAATAAGTAATTTAATTTTTTAAATTTCTTCTGTAAAATGTAAAACATATGCTATAAATTTAAAATTCGAAATTACCAAAAAATAAATAAAAAAATGATAAATTCAACAATAGTTAAATAGATCAAATGAACAATACAAATTAATTAAATTGATTGATGCTAATGTATTAAACAAAGTTGTTAAAAAGTATAATTGAATTAATTAATATTTTATAATAAAAATTTTAAAAATTATTATGAAATTAATTTTTTTAAATTCTTTTAACTGTGTTATAAAATGTAAAAATATTTGAAATTTAAAATTAACAAAGAGAACTAATATACAGATGCACATTAAATGCATAAAATATAAAATAATTATTATAAAATATCGTTAATTTAATAAGACAATGTATTTAAAAGAATTTAAATTCAATGAAATCCTAATTTCAATTTTAAAAACATACAAAACAATAACAATAGAAGTACATATTATAAAAAATAATTTAAAAAATAATTTAAATTATCAATAAAACTAAAAGAAAGTAAATGATGATTTAAAGGAAATAAAGATACATAGTTAAAATCGACAGTACAAAATAATTAAAATTTAATAACAAGAATACAAAAATTCAGTTTTTTCAATTCTTTAATTTTATTATAAAATATATAAGAATAGTTACAAAATTTAAATTTACAAAAATAATTGTAGCAAAAAATTTGTAATTACAACACCTATATATAATTTACTTTTTAACTACCATTACATATAAATAAATATGCTAAGTAAGTGAATTAAATTCAAAGTACTGTAACAAATATAATTCAATATAAAAATAAAATGTAAATAATTATCATTTAGTACAATTCTAATTATAATTAAAAAAATCCTTAATTAGTTTAAATCAAGAGCAGTCTTTCTTGACAGTAAACAAACAAACAAATCATGTTAAAGACATCAAACATAACCTACAATTTTTTCCTTTTAACGTTCATTTTTTGAAATTTAAGTAACACATATGTGTATACATTTAATGAAAGTAATCAAAGCAAATTAATGCATTCAGAAAAAAATGTATTAGTACAATACGTAATTTTAAAAAATTTTAAATAATCATTTTTTTAAGTGAATATTTAATTAAACAAGTTATTTCGAAAGAAAATATTCTAAACATAAATTTTTTTAAATCGGGTAAATAAAGGTTATCCCAAGTATATTATAATAAATAGAAATACAGCCTTAAAATCATATTTATATAAATACTCTAATTACAAAACTACGTTTGCAAAAAATTGCAAAAACGAAATTTATTGTTAGGAAAAATTGTCAGGTTAATAAAATTTATTATAAATAAGTGGAGGTAAATGTATTAATATTTTAATATGAATTTCATAATGAAAAACAAAAATTAATATTATATAAGGAAGAATGGAGAATAAAAATTAATGTAGGCATTCCAAAAAGTGCCTAAATATTACAAAATTTGATAAAGATAATGCTAATCATATCATCGAAATAACAATGACAAATATAACTTACTTGTCCGGTTGGAATTCTGACGATTAATTAAAATTTCTTAAAAGTCATGAATTTGTATTGATATAAAAAACTTCCAAAAAATTTAAATGAAAATTTTGAAAGTAATAAAAAGAAAATTAAAAACATAACGTTAACAGAAACCAGTGTAAAAAGCGTTGTAAATATGATGTATTTATATTGCTTATAATTTTTATATTTGACTGTTAAGAAAATAATCAAATCCTACATACGAATTGGCTTTGTTGTGGAAAATGGAAAAGGCGTTTTCAAAGTTGCTGTAGATCTGCAATACTGGTGATTTTGTTAAGACACCTGAAAAGGAATATTAAAGTCAATAGATAATTATTTATCAAATACTTTAATAGCTACTACACAAGAAAATATTCGAAATCTCACCTAAAATAATTATTCATGGTAACTTTTCAACCTTTCTTCTTCTATTTTCAGCACTGATTATAAAAATACTTATTGATTATTGAGATCAAGAAGATTAACCCAATTGTATGGCGTTGAAAATGAAAATGTGACAATGTATCTTGCTTTGGTTATGTTTGGCGCTTGGCGGTTATTATTTGGCGGGTATAGTTAGTGAGGTGTATTTTTGCACAGACATTGAACTTCAACAGTCATTGGCGGTCAGGTTTTTTACCTCCTGGACAAAAATACTTTTAACCTATAATCGACGAACCCTTACGCCTGCGCAGAAAACGCAGAAAGCAAGGCGCCAAGAAAGATATTTTCTCTTAATATTCATCTCTCCACCTAACCTATACTTTTTTAAGTAGTCCACGTGGTATTGCATAATCATTGTGTATCTTTCTAATAATTGTTAAAAAGTCGAAAAAAGTACGTAGGAAACTTCATGAATAATTTTATTTAGGTGAGTTTTATAATATTGTCTTCTTTGATAGATATTGTAAGTATTTGTTAAATATTCGTTATTTAAATGTAATTTTTCTTCTCAGATGATCGCACGCAAAAGCATAGATATTTCAAGTTTGTACAGCAACTTTGGAAGCGTTTTTTCTTTCACTTTTTATAAAGCTAACTTTCGTAAGTAATATTATATAATATTAGATTCTTTTTGTTTTAATGTATTTTATTGAATTATAAACTCTAAATGCAATGCCATCAAAATAACACGATAATCCGATTAAGTCTTAATTCTATTTAAAATCTTTAATTTTTTAACTTTAGGTAATTTACAAATATTATGGTACATTGAATTTCTTAAACTACTTTTGATTAAATACAAATTGTTTTTATTATTTAAAATGTATGCTTAAAATTATTAACAGGTGTATTGTTTTCTAATTTTTTTAAAATTAGGCCAAATCAGAATGCAAAGATTTATTTATTAATTTTGAGAAGCAAAGAGATTAGAAAAGAGATTTATTTTTCTCCATTCTCGTTCTGAAGATTAAAGATTTTGCATTTTATTTTTTTTTTCTTAAATTGATGAATAAATTAAAAAAAAAACAAAAATGTTAAAAAATCAACATTATTTTCAATTTACGAAAGTTTTTTTTTCATTGAATAAAACATTTATTTTCAAAGAAGAACATTAGAATTTGAGAAATGTACGATTTTTGTAAAAATTAAAAATAAAATGACGATCAATTAAACAAATGTTTAGTATTTTTTTTTATTTGATGTTCACTTACGAAATCCTCCAATTTAAGTTTGGTCTAATGGGTTCCTTGGAAAAAGAGTTTTATATCGTCGAATTCTACGACGGACTACAAATCGTCCGAGCCGAGTGGACTGTTATAGAAGAGGGACAAGTAACAGCCTGCTATTTTCCTCCTTGTGACAATAAAAGCATCTATGATTTTTTAAAAACGCCTAAGTGCATAATTACAACTCAGTGGTGTCACGAAGGGGAACCTTATCCCGTAAAATTTCATAAAAGTGCAAGTAAGTTAACATTATTACTTACGTGTTTCATTATTTCAGTTATAGATAAGTAAATAATATTTCTGAAGATTAAATTTTTAAATAATTCTTCAAGTCATGTTTTAATTACCAATTTATAATGAACGTTAGTATTTCAAACAATAACGATTATTATGTAATATCATTTGTTTTTAAGATTATTGTTTACTAATAATGGTAGCATATAGATAGGGAAGTTGTTTTTATCATGAATATATTTTGAAAATTAATAAAAGTTTATAAGTTCATAATATCTTTCTTAAATAACTTGATAATGAATCTTTCCAATTTATCAAAATATTTTCAAAAACTGAAGCAATTGAATAAATAATATCTAATTTAAAAACAGCGTTTTCTATATATTTACCGTATTCGATTTTTAAAAGAATAAACCATTTCTCAAATATTACTTGTTTAAAACTAGACATTTAAATATTTGTAAACAAATTACTGTATTTGAAAGGTGAATCACTTTTATATAAAAAATGCGAAATTATTAGAATGTAGGAAATTTTCTTCACAGGAAATTAGGCTATTATTTCTATGCAAATTGTATTAACAAAGAGAAACCTTAAGAGTTAATAAACTTTCATTCCTTTTAAAAATATTTGTATACAAAAAATTTGCCTCTGTGTGCAGAACCATAATTAGTATACAAGTAGTAGTATTATGTTAATTAATAATCGTTACTACATATTTGCAATACTAACATTCAGGATGGGTTACCCATCGAAGAAATACTCCAATTGAAAATATTGTCATGTTCTGAATTCATGAAATAATACTTAAATCCATAATTGTTTTACCTACACATGATGTCAAATAAGTTTATTTTGACCAGATAGCCTCACAGTCGCAAACCAATTGTTGGACCAACTATTGTATCTTTCTGAAGTTGAAAGTGACGAAGCCAAGAATAACGAAAGATTAAAAAAAAGTAGACACAGTAGGTGCCAAAAAATGTATAATGATGAATTCGTCGTTGGAAATGGAAAAACTGAAATGAAAGCAACCTTCACTCCTAAAATTGTTAAACCAACATCTCAGATAGAGCATAACGAATCAGGCGATGAAATTCTGGAGAGCGGTAAGTGTTTCTATGCACGAGAAAAATCATTGATTAGAATTTATTAATATATATTAATTAAAATAACGTCATTTTAAAATAGACGTTAAAGCCAGTAGATTAAAATTTAATATATTTCTTAATTTTCATTTATTCACATTCTAATGTATCCAAATTTCAGTTATTCAAAATTTGAATAGTTTTAAACAAAACTTTTTAGATCATTCAAATTCTGGTTAAGATAAAATAAATTTTGTACAATTTTCATATATTAAATGATAATTTATCTCTTTTTTAATGCAGTCAAATTCTAAGAGATCAAAATTTCAATTACATATTAATCGAAATATAAATCCAACAATAATTATCATTATTATTAGTCAAACCGTTTATAAATTATGGAGTCCCAAACAATAACACTTTAGGCGCGTGGTATTTCCATTTTCAACTTACAATATTGGTTAGACAAAATACGAAAACTGCAGTACATTGTCTGACTAATAATGTATTATAAAAAGTTGGTGCGCCTAAAGTGATACTGCATAAGACCTCTTAATTAACATTTATTACTAATAATAAATTATATTTAATTAAATTTTATTGGTTTAAAATAAAATTCATTCGTAAGTTCTAAGATACTGAAGTTGAATCTAATTTGATTCAATTAAAATTTATGCAATCAATCTAAATTTCGATAATTAAACATTTTAAGCACTTAAAACATTTTAATCAAATTTACTAAAACTATATTTCTGTGCAATCCACATTTTAATTTTAATTAATTAAAATTTCAACGTAACTGCAGGGTGGCCGCAGGTCAGAAGAATTCTGGTAGTCAAGGAAAAGTCAGAGAATTTTGATGGTCAGGGAAAACCTGGAAAAAGTCAGGGATTTTTATGAAAAAAACTTTTTTTCTGAGTTCCTTGATAAATTATTTAATTAATTATCATTGGAGCAAATAGCTCGATAAATTCTTTCCTTTAGATTTTTATGAAAAATTCCCAAAAGTCAGGGAACTTGTATTAAAAGCTATCTTTCAACTACGAACAAATTATCATAAGAAAAAACTTGACGCGAATCATCTAAACATTCCGAAAATTAAGTTCAAGTAAGGGAACAGTCAGGAAAATTTAAAAAGCAAAATTTAAGGTCACCCTACAAATACTGCACTTTCTAGAAACAATTTGACTCTTAAAAAAATGTATTTTCACCTTTCTTGCAAATTAAAAGGTGTTCCTGAAATTTTTTTGACATTCTCTGTTTTGCGTGCGATTTGAAATAAAAAATACGAATTTAAAGTTCCATTCCAAACACTACACTTTTTATAAACAATTTTTGAAAATTTTCAGGTGTTCCTTAAATTTTTTGCTATTCGCTTTTTTGCGCTAGATTCGGAATAAAAAAACACGAATTTAAAGTCCCATTCCCAGCACTGCACTTTCTGGAAAAAATTTAAATTTAAAAAAAAGTGGATTTTTGACTTTTTGCAAATTTCAAAGTGTTTCTGCAATTTCTTTTAGATTCTTTTTTTTGCTTTTGATTCAGAATAAAAATAACACGAATTTTAAGTCCTATTCCAAACTCTGTACTTTCCCGGAACAATTTTAATTTAAAAAACAATGGATTTTTGAATTTTTTTTGAATTACAAGGTGTTCCTGAAAATTTTTTGCCATTTTCTTTTTTGCGTTCTGACGGAATAAAGAAATACGAATTGAAGTCCCGTAGCAAACACAACATTTCTTGGGTTTTTTTTTACTTTTTTGCAAATTTCAAGGTGTTTCTGTAATGCTTTTGGCATTCTTTTTTTTGTATTCAATTCGAAATAAAAAAACATTAATTTTAAGTCCTATTCCAAAAAGAGGGTGTTCGCAAAGCAGGGAAAACCTGTAGATCAGGGAGAAGTCATGGAAAAGTCAGGGGAATTTAAAAGGAAAAATTTGCGGTTACCTCAACTCTTATTCAATCTTACTTTTTATGTTTTAAAACATTAAATTATTCCGAACCTGAAGTATTTTAAATTTTAAGTAATTCTAATTTCTATCAGTTCAATTGATTGAAATTTACATGTGTGTTTATATTTAAACTTTGCAAGTTCAGCATGCTAATTTATTTTATTTGTTATTATTTTTTTGGCTCCTATTTTTGGAAAGTAATTCATCTTTTGAGCTATTTTAAAAGAAAAAAGTGTTAAAACTGAGGATTTCTTACTGAAACAACTAAAATTTGTAAAAGTAAAAGTTCCTGTAAGGTAGAATTGTGGATCACTAATATTTCTTGCAAATTTGAAACACAATTATGATACAAGTGTAAATTTTGCAATTTTCAGGAACATTCACGAACTTTCTCGTTTTTTATGCATTTCTATTAACTTTATTAGATTCGCTATTTTATAGTGCTTAAATTATAAAACAAAACTGTTTCTTTTAATTCACAGGTACTTCGAAAACTATTGATAATGAAGATCGCCAAGAACCATCTGATGGTGATAAATGTGCAAGCCCTGAAATTGGTAAGAAACAAGACTCTTGTACATAACTTATTCAGATGAAAGTAAAAATATTTTTTTGTTCTTTTTCTTATAGACATGTCAGATACTGTTAACGTTGAACATCATAAGAAATCTAATCCCAGTTGTAATACGAGCTTCGAAATTGTTAAGTTAAATTTTTCAAATAAAACAAAATATCTAATATTATTAACAGCAATTTTAGAATCCGTGTAAAAGCCTAAAATTTATTACAAGTTCGTGATAGAAGTTTTTTGATATATCAAAGCATTTTTTTGTTTGTTCAAACCTACTAAAAATTATTCATGAATTTTTACACATTTAAAGAGCAGGATTTTTAATGTAATTTGGTTTATTCCCATTTGTTCAGTTTTGATTAATAGAATTTGCGAAGCTAAATTTACAAACTTAAAGCTAATTGGAACGAATCAATCGTTTGAGTTTCTGAAGAATTATAATACAAAGCTGTAGTAAAATCTGAATTTTTTTATTTAGTCTGTTTAGCGACTTTGAAAACACTAAAAGTCTTAATTTTTTTTTTCACTTTGAAAAACTTATTCAATCGTTAAAAATCAGTTTTAATTTTAAAAAAAGGAATTCATTAATTTTATATTTTTTAAAAAAAACACTGGATATTCTGGTTACTTATTAAACAATTTTATGTGTTTTACGATAATTTAAAAAATATTAATAGCTTTGTAATCCTTAACAAAATTAAAAGTAAATAATCCTATCTAATTACAGATCCAGAACAAGCTGTACGAAGGAGAAGCCGGTTTGAGGACAAACCAGAAGATATTCAAAAATGGAATAGTGAGTTTGTTGTCTACAATATAATTTTTTTTAGTGTATAAGACATACAGATAGAAATGCCTCCATAATGTTATCTAAACAAGATTTTGCATTTAGCTTTCGTTTTGTTACGACTGGATTAATCTTAAAAGAATTATTTGACTTTAAATTTATCATTTTGAAACCTCATTCCAATTATTACTTATTATTTTAACATGTATTTTATATACCTCTGCAAAAAGAAGGTAATCAAATAGTATTTTCTATGTTTTGTCAAAACGAGTCAGGTGCAAGTACTTCGGACAGAGACGAGTTCCAAGTCTAGTTGGACTTTCTTAAAAGTCCAAAAATTTTCGGCTTCTTTAAAATAAAATAAAAATGTTGAGGACAAGAAATTTTGAGATTTCCGATCCAAAAAGTTTTTAATGTTTGCACATATTAATTTTAAAAAAAATTGATAAAATATAAGTTTTTTGACTCTTCTATGATTTCAAGCACTCGAATTTTCTGGGTTAAATTTTTTTGTTAACTAAAATTAATACAAATTTTCGAGAAAGCTTGAAACTGGCCCGTCTTGAAAGGTCGATTCTACTCGACTAGACTTTTCTAACTTTTTGCACAGATATAATATTTTAGTTTGAGATATTGAGATTTGAAAAAATACTATCTAAAATTTGTATCTTTTACAAAAAAAAAAAAGAAATCGAAAGTAAAGTGTTAGATAATTAATCTTAATTAATTTATGAATATAAAGCTTTTACAAAAATATAATTTTTTTTATTTCAATTTATTAGTGAGCGAGAAAGAAATCATGCTTTTTAAAAAGATTAACACAATTGGATACATGATGGAATCAACGTACAGAAACAGAAATACTGCTGAGCAGTCTT